>CALNHX010004654.1:0-122408 GCA_940337035.1 Agriotes lineatus | reverse complement strand
TAGTCAAAGAAGGGAAAAAGTCAAAAATAGTAGAGGGAAGTGGATGGTTCTGGAACCTCCCCCCACCACTTGACCTTGAGTTCAAGGCAAGGCCACGTTCAATCCCAAGGTCACATGCAAGGCGAGGCCACGTTCAATCCCAAGGTCACATGCAAGGCGAGGCCACGTGCAAGCCCAAGGTCATGTTCGAAGCGAGGCCACGTGCAAGCCCAAGGTCATGTTCGAAGCGAGGCCACGTTCGGAGCGAGGCCACGTTCAAGGTCAAACCCGCGTTCGAGGTTGAGGCTACTTTAAAAAAATTCAAGGTCAAGATCGCGTTTACGGCCAAGGGCATAGAAAGAGCTAAGTAGTGCTTAGAACAGACTGCGCTTAACATATTTATTTAAAAAATTAGGCATGAAGTAAACGCCTAGGATACTTCATGTCTAAATTATGACTCGACTAGGATTCGAACCTAGGTCTCCCTGTATATCTGCAATCTGCAGCCGAGGGTATCTTTACCTCTAGACCATCGAGTCGGATAGAATATTTGGTTACTCATCCAGAGTACCTTCGTAGAGTGAAAGATACACATAATTTAATAAAAAAGTTATATTTAAGATGCACATACAAAGAGTAATTACAGTAGTGGCTAGACTAAATGATTATAATACCAACAGATTAAGAAATACGTTACAGACATACACATTAGAGCGAATAAAATAGTGCTTAAAACAATAGTAGATATACAGCAGGAATTATCCGCGGGCGAGAGCAGCTTCTTCAAGACATCAGGTTTATTTTTTAGCAAAATCGTTTGCCAATTCGTATCTACCGCATATGAAGGGAAATGGTATTTTATCTTGAACGTTAAAACGTTATGTTCAGTAAAGTTGTTCACTTGTATTTTAAAAACGGAAATAGTTGTCAAGGAACTGGTATCCATTTTACGCCACGTCACGTTGTGCACTCCATCATTGTAGGCGAAAGAAGCTGAACTGCACCGCGGCGGTTGAAGGACGTAGAGAATCCCATCATGAACTGCAGCGAGAGCAACCAAAAATTGTATTGGTAGCATGTTCAACAAGTCGATGGCAACTAGTGAATGGTTTGGCGCCGCACTTTGCATCACTTATGACAACAGCAACCTTTTGTTTTGTCGGCTACACCCGTTCCATTGTTGCCAGCCACATCTACTCCTGGGGATAAATGCAACGCATCGAAAAGTTGATAAGTCAAGTCTTCGATGGTTTGTATTTGCTGGTAGACCTTGGCAATTTTGCAGTTGGGTGACCAACGGAGGTGTTCAGATAGGGGTTTGTCATTGCGCTCCCAGCCAGAAATTTGAACTCCGCAGTGGAAACACTGTACGCAATTAATCGTGTCGCTGATGCAAAAGAAACCGGCACCTGCTAGCGATTCTGGAGTTTGACCTCGACTCCAATCGCCGAATGTTCGTAGCCGTTTGGAGTAGCTACCAAATTCTGGATGTCGAGGTTCTGAGCTCATGATGGCAACTAACTACGCACACGTTTGTGAAAGTTTTATATTCTACAATTCAAGGTCACAATCTCGAAACTTTAAAATAAAACCACAGAAATATTTCTAAATATATTTATTTCCAAGTATATGTTATATATGTAACTTCCCCATCCTCCAGTAGGCCTAGGTACCGGTCCACTGGCTTGAAGATGTTGGTCTGCCACCACACAGCTGACGATCCGTCGAAGACTGCAGGCCACGTCCGTAAGGTGGTCGTCTCCGCTAGGGTCTCTCCTTGTAGGTTCAAGGCGTACTCCATTGTGACCACTGCCTGGAGAGACCGTTGAGAGGATGCTGGAGGGCAACTAGCCAAAAACCGACGAAAATGACGGTAAAATTGTTCTGCATTCTTAAAGTTAGTCGTCATAGCTGCTTGATGATTATGGTAGGTGCTGGAGGATTATGATGACTGTTACAGAAAACAGGCAACTTAATATAGGAGCGTAGTCAAGGATGGGAACGTAGAAGGTCAAGGGTCTTACCTTGAGATTCACATATAAAGCGTAACGTTTTTCCACCACGGCTACCAGTCATCATGCCTGATATTGTTGTTGATGCGCTCTTTGAAGATGCTCCCACATTTTACAAGGAGTTTGAATACTTCATCACCTCCGAACCGCGACCTCCATCAGCTCGTCAACTCCAGGCTGCCGTAACAATAGACTATTCCATGAGTCTTGGAAGCGAGCGCCTATGGCAGTCGACCCTCCTGAGGACGCTACCCACCACATACGAGGGTGACCCATTCCTGTGGTGGCGGCGGCATGTAGAGGTCCCCATCCAGCGCTTTCTCGCTCGGCTAGCAGATGGGGATGTAGTGTATATTACTTATTGTTGGCTTAATTAAATATATGTATATAAAGGGGTCTGTGTTTTTTATTACACTCCTAGCGACGTCTATGATTATTGATATTTTATAAGTAGAAGCCCACGCTTTCGGTATTCATATCTAGTTCGACGCTTGAGTAATGCCTATCGATAAATTTGGCAAACATATGCATGCGAATTCCACGTCACACCCGCAGGTGTTTGTGGTTGAAGAGCTAAGCGAGCCTTTATATTATGAACGAGATTTACAACTAGTATCCATTGCCGTCAATGATGATAGATGGTACATCCTAGCGCATGGTGACATCGAATATACTATTCCCTTCCGTGAAGCTGAAATAACAAAAGTCTTACTTTATCCCGAAAATACCGAAATTTATATCAACAGGTTGGGATCATATAAATTACACGAAATGATCGGGAAGACATTAAAAAAGGGTGATATGCTAAAATTTTGGGCAGTCAAGCCAAATATGTTATATGTGGAATTTCAACTCAAGGTTCCCATAATTGTTGAGTCCAAAAAGGTAGTGCAGTAAACATGACTTCAAGGTCGCGTTTACGGTCACCTCCTACCACATATAACCTTGGAAATGTGAAAATAAAAGCGCGTAGAAGAGTCGGCAAGGGTAGTAGCATCCGATAGTCGTGCAGAAATGGAAGCCTTGTTGAAAGCTATCGAGGTAGTTCAGAGTAATAAAGCAAGAAAGCCGCAACCACTGTTCTGTCCAGAACTTCTGAATAGCAGGACGTACAAATTAAATAAATCAAGTTCTAAGTACGTGAGTGTAGGGTTTGATTGGAGTTCGCAATTTAACCCAAGTATTATAATACGGGGTGCCAAAAATGACTGGGTGCAGTTAAATGAATGGGAGTGGACAGCCCTAATTGCAAATCAAGGAGTGATTTCCAACTACTTCTATTCTCTCGACGGTGAGTGGCCAGCTCTGGAAATAGGAAAGAAGAGGATTGTATTTGAAGCGATCCAGACAAGGAAAATAATCAAATTGGAGGAAGTGGGCTTGTCAGAGGTGCGTTTAGCTAGCGAAACTGTAGAAGAACTGTGGCGCTTGCAGAAACTCGTGGAAGCGCGATTCGCACAATTAAAAGCGTTACACTTTGAGAGTTTCTATAAAGAGATAGTGAAGGGTGTAGCAAACCTTTGTGGAGACTGTTTAGTAAATGTATGGTCTGTAGTGGATCAGCTGGAGGAGAACTCTGAAAAGACTGCGTGTATGGTGGAAGTGTTAACGTTTGCGAGTTCTATGGTAAAGTGCGACATCGAAGTGGAAGCTCTGAGTCGTCAGTTGGCAGTGTAGTCATGTGGATGAATTATAGAGAGGCTGCTCGACCGGCTGCAAGAGACGTACCTAGTGCGGTTGAACGATTAGTGAGTTCGTTAAAGGATTTAGCTTTTGAAGCGTCGCGCGAAGTCATATATGGGTTAGGACGTTCCGGATTCAGTGACGAAGAGTTGTATAAAAAAGAAAAACAGTACAAAAACGGTGCTGCTGTCGGTCAACTATTCTTAGACAGAGCCATAAATGAAAGCCTCCTTGTAGATTTAATGGATAGTCTTGGCCTAAAATGGCATATGTGTGAAGTAAAAGCCTTTATAGAGAGGAAGGAAAATGAAGAAGAGCGTGCAGTTTGACGACTCGAAGAATAAGATTTATAATTTGCATACGTGGACGTATGCGTATCGAGAAGCTCGAAAAGGACGCTGGGAACGAGAAGCTGTGGATAGGTTGCGGTTCCATCGGAGGATACTTACTATGGATGAAGTACTGCGAGACGTCTTGTGCGCCGAACATAGACAGACAATTTATGTAGAACGCTTTTCCACTAGTACGTAGGTGTGTAACACATGTATATATGTTGTATGCAAATAAAAACACAATAAAAATTAAAAAAATTGTTTTATTCCATTATGTAGTGATTATAAATATGATACACGTTAGATAAAGCGCAATAACAAATCGGTTTGGAATGATATAAACAAGCGGGTTGTGATGGGGTGAGGGCCGGTCTTTCTTCCACTTCGATGATTGGGATGGTAGTAAAGCGGCGTAGAAAAGTTGCCTTTTCTCGACCTTTCACATATACTTCGGTGGCACCTTGCAGAAGACGTCGCAAGATTGCAGGAAACATGTATGCTGGAGTAAATCCCTCATTCCAGTCGATGCAATGGTGATTAGTCATTACCCAGTGGGCTTGTTGTTGTAAATGAGGTGTTAAGGAATGGAGGGCGAAAGGGGGTTTAAAAATGTGGTGAGATACTGAGGTACCGTCGTAGGAGGCCAATTCTTTTGGGGTAAAGTGCTTATCGGACGTCTTAAAACCTTGAATATCGATAATGATCTTCATCGTATTAGGTATAGAGAGCATGGTCTAGTTACGCTAAAAGTCGAGGTGCAACTGAAGTGTTTTTGCGAAATTACAGTTGTTTAACTGCTTTTGACAATGCGTTGTAAGTAAAAACCCGATCGTGAAGAACGAGACAATACGCAGTTGTGTTGGCTGGCACGTTAGCGGAAGTTTCAAATTCAACACGAAAAACGACAGCGTTTGCATGAAGGTAGTCTTTTTGATGGGAACAATCGATTACAACAATGGGCGCCTTGTCTGCAAAGTCATGGCGGGAGAAGAAGGGCTCATCGATTTTGCTATAATAAGATGATTGAAACTTGGAATACATGTCGTATAATGTTGCGTAATGATTGAGTGCATAATTGTTATGTAAATTGTCGTATGGGAATCGTTCGGTGTTCAGATAAACTCGGAAATTAGTAAGACCAATTTTATCGAAATTAGCATTGTCCTTAGCGATTAGCCCCGAACGACCTGATTGAAACCCTACGATGACATATCTGGGGGTTTGTAATTTTGTGCTTGTAGCGATAGCGTGAGAATGTTGAGTCACAGCATGAACACCGGGTATGATATGAAGCTGCCAGCTGCGAAATGCGACTTGAGTGTCAATATTTTTATCGATGTATTTGGTCAGGGCTAATTCTTGAGCAAGACCTGGAGTGATATGAGGAACCTTCCAATATAGTTTGTCAATCGTAACTTTAGCCGTCTCCCCTACGGTAGCACTGAATACGGCGTCGGCATCGGTATTGCTGCGAATTAATACGAGTTCTTTCGAATGTTAAGTATAACTTTACCATAATCTTCAGCGAATCCTAACAGCATTCTCAACGGTATGCAGGCACTAAAGTTACCTTCCTGATCGGTAATGGCAGGATCGCCGGCGGCAAACCAACCTGCATTTTGAAGCTTTTTAACGTCAGCGGAACTGTAGGACACATATCCCTTAAGAGTAGACGTAATACCAGGTTTGGTGACAGAGTCGACAACGACGCCATTGATTTCGTATCGGATTTCGCTAAATAAGTGAGCCAAACCATTGTTAAGGAATTTAGCCGTTGTAACTTCACCGTTTTCCTTCCGCAACTTTCCCTCTAGGTACAGATAGCTCAGGCCGGGAAGAGTTGACATATCTTCGGGAATTGGAATTCGAATTTCATCGTTATAGTCAAAACGGTTTGTATACGGTTGATGTGTGTGCAATTGATTGCTAATGATAGAAGTGTCGACGAGGACTCGCTCTCCAATATTTAAAATACTCATTACACTATTGTAAAGCCTAAGGACCGCAAGAAGTCTCTGTTTGCTTTAGTTAGCTGCGTGGCGGACGAAGCCCTACTGATCTTACGAGGGTGTGGGCGACGATTCTTATAGGAAGTGAAGCAGGGGCGGTACGGAGTGGTGAATTGAAAACCCATTACAGTTTCTTTAAATGTAATGTTACCGTGACGGTCTCCTTACTAAAACTGACAGGATTATCCGATTGGTCTAGTATTTTAATAGTTAAGTTAGTGATCTGTTTCGTGCTGATCGGTAGATAGATGACTGGGTTAGGGGTTTCCACTATTTTGTACCCGGGTGGTACTATGGGGAAGAATTGGTGAATGATATGGCCGGGCTTACCATTTTTATATGAACCAACGGAGATGTTGCAATGAATAAGAATCGAGTTGATGTTCAAAATTTTCGTAACATGTTCAGCTGTGTGCCACCTATCTGCAGCATAAACTTTTTTCTCAAAGCCTAACATGTCCCGGATAGTATTGTCGCTTTGAAAGTCGATTGGAACGGTGGACTTTATTTCGGTTTTTAAGGTGCTGTTGTTTCCACGTAGCAGTACCTGTTTAACACCCGCATCAGAATCGAGTTGGTTATGTAAAAATTCAGCAATGTCCGTAATTTCATATGCTCCCTCCGGTATAATAATAGGAGGTTCTCCAACAAGATGAAATTCATTGTTGGGAGGTCTAACGTTTGGAATAGTATAGTAGGTTTCGAAACTTAACAATCCCAAGACGTATTCGCTACCATCGTCTAAGAAAATGGGAGGGTCAAAATTTGCAGTAAGAACAGATGAATCTCCCGTAAGAGTGAATATACTGGACATGATGAAGCGCGACACTTAAACTGACGACAAAAGCGGTTTCGCAAAGTTATATAAGAATTTGAGACACAAATGTCCGCATGTGTATGATGCGAGTTTTTGATATCTATTAGAGTTGTACATAATTGTGTTGTTGCTACCGTCGCTACGAAAGTAGTTTACTAATTCGGGAGGAGGTTGTAAGCGACCTATGCTATCGAAATACAGAACAAATCGATCAGCTTTAACGTAGGCTGTCCAATGTGTGCCAGGTCCAACATCATCGTCTAAGTTAGTAACACCACATTCTCGTTGACGAATTTTGTCAGGTAGGGCATCTCGCATAAATATCCCCCTAAAATAGGGAATTTCTAAGCGTTTAACGTACTGTGCAATATCGATGTTCGTCAACGCTCGGCGTGGTAGCTTCAACGGTAGTTTTTTGACTGATACGGTCGTAGATATAGCCCTTTTCCTCGAGCAATGGATTCCATAGCTTTGTTATGTCGCTCTTTTTCCTGGAGATCCTTTTTAGAAGCCTTTGAGTCGCCAACCGCTTTAGCGACTGCTGCAGCACCGCCTCCGAGAGACCCCAATGCTCCTAATGCAGCAAGTATGGGTACAAGCGGCAATATACCTCCTCTCTTGGGAACAGGTACTACTCTAGAACGAATTCGGCGTTTCCTTCGCGATTTAAAAACGACCGCCCCTCCAATACGTTTACGCCTACTACACCTTGCACGCTTCCGTTTTCTAGATACCCCCGTACCAAATTTTTGCGCAATACCGGCAATAGGTAGTGCGCGCTTTCGTTTCCGGGAGACTCTCACACCAACAGTGGGTTGTGTACGCTTCCGTTTTCTAGATACTCCCGTACCAAATTTTTGTGCGGCAATAGGTAATGTACGCCTTCGTTTTCGGGGGGCCGTCACACCAGCAGTGGGTAGTGTACGCTTCCGTTTTCTAGATACCCCCGTACCAAATTTTTGCGCGGCAATAGGTAGTGTACGTCTTCGTTTCCGGGGTGTTCCCATAGCAGCAATGGGTTCTGTACGCTTCCGTTTCCGGGAGACTCCCATGCCGAGTTTGGTTTTCCCTTTCATAATCCCTGTAACAGCAAGAGCTGCCGCTCTTTCTCCAAGAGTAGAGTCTTTTGCTTTAACGCGTTCCCAAGCTTTCTGTGCAAGAACTTTATCCGCCGCGTGACGTGTCGAAAGATTGCTGGATTGTGAGTATGCGATGTCGTGTTGCCTGCAAGCCTCGTCCAGAGGGTTTCTTCCTCGATCACCTCGAGAAAGTCGTTTGTTTAAACGAGTGCCAGGTCCGCAAAACTTGTAACCTGGTATATGTAATTCGAAAGGCAACTTGTCAATAAGGGTGTTCAACAAACCGCGACCTTTCCGTCTTACGATTCGACGACGACTACGAGTTTTACGTCTAGTATAACTCATCTTAAAGAAACGCTCGTCGAAGAGCGACTGACGATGTGAAGCTCAAAGGGGTAGATATATACTTAGCACAGCGCGGTTAGAAGCTAGTTCGCCCCCGTCCGAAAACGATGAAGAACGTCAAACTTGTGAAACAAAAATGTTCGCTGCCGGTAGTAAATCATACAGTAAATTCCATGTCACAGAGGTTCAGACGACACGGCACTTTACTGGGTGTAGGATGTAAAAGGGGGTTGATCATTGGTCCTTCCGGCTCTGGGAAAACCAATGCGATGATCAGTCTTTTGGTGCACCGCAATGGGGTGCGGTTTCACAACTTGTATTTGTATTCCAAAACCCTTGACCAACCTAAATACAAATTTCTGAAGATACTTCTGAAGTCACTAAAAGAAATCGGATTCTACGAATTCAGCGAGGGGTGTGAGGTTATCAAACCACACGAGGCGAAAGAAAATTCTGTTATTGTGTTTGATGATGTGGCATGCGACACTCAAAGCATAATTAGAGATTATTTTAGTTTCGGACGTCATCGAAATATAGATTGTTTTTACCTCTGTCAGACTTACTCATCAATCCCGAAACAACTGGTACGAGATAATGCGAATATCATAATCGTATTCCGGCAAGACCACACCAATCTTAAACACATTTACGATGATCATGTAAACACAGACATGTCATTCGAAAAGTTTAAAAACTTATGTTCCCACTGTTGGATCAAAGATCATGGATTTTTAGTTGTCGACAAAGAAAGCGAAATCAACGCCGGTCGTTATAGAAAAGGGTTTGACAGTTATTTCACTATATAGGCATGGACCACTGCTGTACAAATTATTAGTCTACGAACAACGACAGTAATAGCAACATGGACAAACGGTTAGTAAGCGATCTTATTAAAGCTAGAAAGGCTGTCAGGCGGAAATATGAAACTTTAAAAGCAGATATCGCCGAATCTCAGACGGCTCTTGCGGAGCAATTTAAACCAATTTCCCAACCACTCACGGAATTGCTAACATCCATCAAGCAAGAAGGTGGTCAAACAATACAGCAAGAAGTAGGACCTATGCTGAGAACCATCAAACGACGAGTGTCCACACCATCTATCCTACCCCGTCCGAGAAATGGTAAAACCCCCGTACGAGCGTCAACCCCCGACATTGCCATTCCCGGACCATCGACTTCAGCGTTGGTAACATCCACACCTAGATTTCTTGACAGAGAAGTATTGTATGAGAGTTTACCGGATGAGGAGCAACAGGTGGAGGCTCAAGAAGAAGCGGCAATTGAAACTTCGGTAGCAGAGGCTAGGGAAACCGTGCGACAAATGATGGAACCGGAAGTTCTAGGGGAATACCTGGAACAGTTCTCAGGGTTAGCTAGAAAATATATCGAGGGAATGATACGAGATACAGAGAGCAAGTACGATCTCCATTATGGAGTTCGATGGGACATAGACACTGATAAATTTGCAATTGGAAATAAACAGCTTACTTTTGAGGGTCAGGACATGGTTATTACAGATCACGGAAATAGAATAGTATACAAAGGCACCCCCGGCTTTTACGAATTAATGTTCTTAAAGAAACCGATAATTTATACAAAAAAAGACCATGAAAATTACTATGACATAGTGAACCGGTCCGCCGCAAATCGTAAGAACTACGATCCAACCCAAGGGATAAGCGGTAACGCCGGCTCAAAATATATGAAAATAGTACGCCCCCTGGCTACCTCCTCCGGCATTAGACAACCTACCAGAGCCGCATCGAGAGTGCAGCGTACCGGAAGGGGGTTATTAACAGTAACCAATAAAAAAGTGGAATTTGTTCCTTGGAAAGATCCAAATTCATTAGTGGATCGTCTGCGCATATTACTAGCCTCTCAGGTAGCGGGGCACACCGGCCATTCCAACGAAATCGTAAGCATCACCCAAGCTCTACGAGAAGCAAAAATAATTCACTAAGACGAGTACAAAAGCAGAGGACCTATTGAATTACGATCAGAAGGTGTTAGACGATAGAGTAATGCCCATAGACAAATTTGGACGCCACTACCATAGCGCGCGCTACGGTTCTCATCGCAAACATATCTTTATGAAAGTTCAAAATGTAAACCGACTCCATATAGAGGTACCACTGCTGCTAGTGGGGCGTGGTTATGATGAAAGCGGATATTCCAAAATTTTCGGTAATAATGAGTACATTTTTCCTTTAACGATCGGTGAGATCATAAGTGTTCAAGTCAACGGACCTTTGGTAGTATCACACATCAACGGCATCAAACACGACACGCTTGTCGGTAAGACATTGCGGCGAGGAGATAAACTGAAATTCGAATCCATAAACACTAAGTTATACGTGCAACTGCTGCTTAAATGTCCCATAGCAGTCGATACAGCAACATTCGGCAATGAGTCCTAAGGAGGATCTAGTTGCAGAACTTCACAAACCAGCGCGAAGAAATTTCAAGAGACGACGGGTGATTCTCAAAGGATTGCATGATTTACTACAAGCGGATTTGGTGGAGATGCAACCATATGCACGAAGCAATAAAGGTTATCGATACATTTTAGCTGTTATTAATGCGTTTTCTAAATACTTGTGGGCTCTCCCGGTAAAACGGAAAACGGGAAAAGATGTAGCAGCAGCTATGCGAAAAGTTCTTGCTAATATGAAGGTATCTCCAAAAAACGTACAAACCGATTTGGGAAAAGAATTTTATAACAGCGATTTTCAAGCATTGATGCGACGTTACAAGATAAATCATTACAGCACGTATTCAACTATGAAAAGCAGCATCATAGAAAGATGTAACCGCACCCTTAAGAACATGATGTGGAAGCAGTTTAGTTTGCAAGGGTCCTACAAATGGTTGGACATTCTGCCCCAACTTTTAAGCAAATATAACACAACCAGGCATAGCACAACAGGTATGAGGCCGGCTGAAGTTAATCTTAAAAATGCCAAACGTCTGTTACACACCGTGTACAGCCACACAAAAACTGTAGATCCGACACCTCAAAAGTTTCATAAAGGAGATTCTGTACGCATTAGTAAATATCGCTCGATATTTAGCAAAGGCTACACACCCAGCTGGAGCAACGAAATATTCAAAATAGCCACAGTGCGACTTACAAATCCTACCACCTACAGACTCACCGATCAGGAAGGGCAAGAAATCAAAGGTGGATTTTACGAGCACGAATTACAGAAAACCAAACACTCTGACGTATACCTGGTAGAAAAGGTGTTGAAGATTAAGGGTAATCAGCTTTACGTAAAGTGGTTGGGATTCGATAATCGTCACAATTCCTGGATATCCAAAAACAATGTTGTATAACTTATTATGATTCTATAGAACTCTTTCAATAAAACACTTTTTTTGTTTTACTACCATTTATTTTCTTTAAATAAAAACTTTTTATGTTTTACAGTAATTTATTATTGTAAATGCTGAACATGAGTGACTACAGTGTTAAATAACAAATATACTTAATAATGCGGACCCAAACAATCAGATGTTTTGTAAAATTTAACTTACTACCTCTATTATACAAGCTAGTGTTCTTAACCTATACTATAATTGCTATATACAATAACTAAACCTACAAAGTACAAGAAAGCCGTGTAGGACCTCTGCTGTTAAGTAATAACGAATACTGTTCCGCGAACATATTGCTACACCATCGTTTCGGCAATGCGCAGCAAGTTGTCTAGACGACTGTAATCATCTATGTCACGGTGACCCCACGCTAAGGTTTTGGTAGTATTAGGAATAAGAAAGCGTTTATCATCTCGCGAAGAAAGCGCAACCTTATTCATTAATTCGGTGTACATAGTGTGTAAACGGGAACGAAACACATACATCTGACAAAATACAACTTCCCTCTTGTTTTCGACTACAGATTTATAAATTTCGGTGGTGAGGTGATTCCGAACAGCACTCTTTCTAACTCCCTTCGCCTTTTTGGCTTCTTTACCAACAGCGTTTACACAGTATGTTTTTGCACCGACCCCGTAATAGCTACACACAGCCACCCCCGCGTACTCATCCTTAAATTTGCCAACAACGGACTTGGTTCTCGAAATTCCGTGCAGACCATTCTTGTAATTTGATGTATCAAAGAGATCAAGGTGCTCTTGCATGTCCGCGTAAAAATTTTCAGTAAAAATTTCCAAAATGTAAGAATCCGTGTCTGTATACAGTAGAGACACATTACGGCCGTATTTATGCTTCAAAAATTTGTAATAAAACTCGTACATTACCGTTTTCGAAAGATCTAAAACTGAGAAACCAACATAAATGGGTTTGTTATATAAAACCGATGTTCTGTTCATTTCCACTGCTATTAAATTTTCCCCAAACCGAATTCTATCTTTAAAGTTAGGTTTCGATATCAAAGCTTCTGCCCCCATTCTATTACCAATTTTCTCCCAATGACTAATTAACTTTACAAGAACCCTTTTGTCCACGTTTTCCATGGTTTTACCAAAGACGCTATTGTTAGCTAGTTTGAATGAATTTCGATGAAATTCATTGTCAGACTTGTTACGTAAATTTGTGTTTAAATCGATGTAGGATCTGAGCCAAGGAGATTGTCTAAACTTAAGTATTTTATGTGTTTTAACCAAAATCAAACCAGCCTCTAAGCATTGCCTCAAATTTCTGTAGTGAATAATATAATTGTGTTTGTCATACAAATTTGGAATTAATTTTGCATTTTTAAATTTTCCCTGTGGAGGCACCAATAGCTCGGGGCAAAAGGGGAAGTCATTGTGATCGTCATGTAAATTTTCGGGGTACCGCAAGTCAACTTCCAACACGTACCCAGTATCTGAGTCGTCCAAAATTTGAAATACGTCAAAACTATCAATTTCGTCGTCAGTCAACCAAACAAAACCACCTTGCGGTAGAAACTGTCTCATACTATGTCCATACAAATTCGTGGAATCTAAATGAACAATAAAAGAAGTGGGTTTTAAAGCGTCATAGTTACCCGCAAATTTATTGTTGGCAATAGCCTTTCGCCCGACACAAGTACTGACTCCTCCACGAATACCCTTTCTAAAAAAGTGAAACATATCCATATCCGTCAACAGCTCCAACTCAACCCCCGTATATTTTAACATGGCGTCCCAACTTAAACCGGGGGCGGTGAAGTACTGCGCCGGATCTAAATTATATTGATTCAAATAAAAATTTCGAAAGTTTTCGAAAACGTCTGCCAATATAAACACGTCACATTTGAGGTAAACATCGGAATAGTCGCCCAACGTTTGACATTCGAAAGTTTTCCAGACCTTAACGGCGCGCTCGTAATCGACCTCAGTAATATGCGTCTCGGTTAAATGATCATAAAACTGGGCGATTGTGGGCAACGCCGGCTCGTCTAATTTTGTAAATGAATCCAGATACGAATAGGGAAACACACCTTTCTGTCTCATCAGTTCGAATTTGATGTCATGTCCGAATTGCTTATGAATTTCAACACACTGATCATCTGATAATGTGGCGGCCAGCGATGCTAAAGAAGCACTTAAAAATCTGTAACTATCTAAAAATCGAATTTGCATATAAACGTTTTTTCGTTTTCCGTCAACAACGACTTCATCTACCCAAAGACGTTTACCAAATGAAATATATTTTTCCTTATTTTCCGGAATGACATCAAGCTCCTCGTTATTTTGAGCTAACTGTTTGACAAAAAGGTGGGAATCGTAATTTAAATTGTGAAAAAATACGGGAATAAAATTTGGAAGTTTATAATTCAGATTGCAATTGGAATGGGCAGCTCCCCGATATTCTCCAGTCAAATGGTCGTGATCGCGAACCTTTACGTCCCCCTCTCCAAAAGGACGATTGCAAATATGACATGAAGCAGCATCCTTAAAATTTTGAATTTCTTGCGGAACCAGAGGCTTGAGGGGTACAACATGCTTTAAACTGTTGGAATATAAGGCGCGAACGTCTCTGTCTAGACGCTCAACAAACACGTCCACAGCATCCTCGCCCCTATAAATTTCGAATTTGGATAGAGTATCATCAAAAGAACATTTCAAATAATACGCGAAAGAATACGGTTTGTGCTCGCACGTTTTGATCGTATATGGTCTTTCGCGATCCGGCTCCTGATCCCCACCATCGACAGGTAATAAAACCGTCTCGAAATCTGCGTAGCAAACATAGGGCAGTTTCAATTGCTTATGATAATTATCAAATTTAAGAATGTTCTGGGGCCTCACCTCCCCACACTTATCCGTGATCGGCTCTGTCGTAGGCAACTTTGTGCACACATGATTACAGTCAAAAAGCTTATGGTTCTCCAGATGGGCATCGGTGCGAAAGTAATTTAGACAACCATTACAAAAATGTTTTGCATTTTCCCTAGCCGTTATTTGCCGCGAAACTAACCTAGACAAATTGGTGATCCAACAGTAGTGGTTATTACCTTCGCCGTCTGTTAGAAGCAACAAATTTATATGTCCGTTTTTTATACGTGGCGAATAGTACAGAGGTCCCACAACTTCATATATGGTAATATCGTTTTGAAAAGTCTTTTCCAACGCGTATACATTTATAGAAAGTTGAGGGTTATTTTTTTCAAATTTAGAAATATCGCGCAATCTAACAGGGAATTCAATGTCCTTAAAATTTAAAAACTCGTTGCAATCTGGATACGAACTCGTTCGATTAGACAGTCCATCCGGTTCGCAGATGGCCGAGGTTACCGCCCACCCGAAACAACGCTCGTCATCGACGTTTTGGACGTTCACGATCGCTTTCTTGGACTGAATCTTCTTCGGGAGCGGGATATACGAAGACGCCCGAAACGGATTGAATTTATTTATATTTAATTCTAGGTACAGCAACTGCTTCAAGATCCACCCTGTAAACATTTTGCGGTTAGTAACATTAACAAGAATTACAGTTGTAATACACACCTGAATCGCGTTCCTCAAATTCGGACACCTTCTGGTCCAATATCCCCGTTAAATTATCATATAATTCGTTCAAGTCTGTACCGCGAGTGACCACCTCGTTGGTCGTATTAAAACTTTTTACGTCTTGTACATCTTGAGTCTCCAAAATAAAATACCCGAAAAGTTCGAAATTGAATTTTATACTGTTTAATTTGGTCAATTGACCTTCTATAAGACCTATAATTTTGTCTTTCAATTCGGTCATATATTCTACAACGCTTATATGATAATTTTCCGTGGACACCCTGTAGCTGGCAACACGGGACTTGAAGGCGCTTGGAAGGGCCACCACTCCTTTCCCCAGGTGGACGACATCACACCGCCTCGTGTGACGATTGCTCCTCAGGTGTCCAACGAAACAAGTCCGAGGAACATTTTCATCACACACGTCGCAGTAGTGCGTCCTGGGAAGCTGTTCTGTTAAAAAAACGTTAGAAAACATGAAACACTACAATAGAGACACACTCACCACCGCTGGAGTCATTAAGTCTTGGGCGTTTACTCGCCGATGGTCCCTCACCAGCTGCTACCGAAGCCTCCATAGCGTCACCTTTAGAAAACGCACAATTGATATAATCAGCAGCAATCAACACGTTTCCACTTACCACTCGTCGATGGGTGGCCAACCTCGTGGCGACAGCTATCTCTTCGATGGCGAAACAAATTGTCAGCTCTGGTGAAGGACTTTCCACAAGCAGTGCACCTGAACATAATGGCAAATTAGTCTCGCGCAATCGGTTAATATACTAATTGCGCGATTAGCTACCCAGCTCGAGGCTTACTATCCACAAACGAAAAGAACACCTTTATTAACACTGATTAACAAATTAAACCTCGAACGGAATACCCAGGTGTCACCACGGGGAGGATTCGCTTTGGACACCCTGGAGAGGATAGGGGGGGAGGTTATTTGTGTTAGGGGTGTATGATATGTTAAACGATTATCTACTCGTTACTTAGCCTTTTTATCGAGCTCCTGACGTCTTGCACGAATCGCACCCTCCACAGCTAACAGATCTTGGATTAGCTCTAGCCTTGCTAACGCAGCATTCTTAAAGATGTCCATGTTAGTTGCGCTGTGGCCGTGGCGGATCTTAGGTAAAGCAGCTATGCTTTTTAGGTACTCATCGTGCATCGTCGCTTCTAGCCTGGCGGCTCGAATTTCTAGGGAGCTAATAACAATATAAGCTATTAAACTGGGAAAAGCACGTTCTGAACACCTTCAATGTTAAATAACATATATGGGTAGAAAAATAATATCTAATATCTAATATCTAATATCTAATATACCTTATGTAATGCTCACCGCTGCGAAGATCGGCTGCTTTAGCATCTATTGCATTACGATTAGACACGTATTCACGTTCGGCACACTGGGATGGCGACATGTCATCAATGTCTTCCTCCTGCGGGGTAGACGTAATCGACACCACAGTGTCGACTACGTTACTCCCAGTGGCTGACGACATGACGACTGCATTGCCCGAAACCGGAGACTGCACAATTACAGACGGTACTGCGGTCACATTTTCCGAAGGTTGGATTGTTGGCTGCTTCGAAATTCGACTGGTCGGTCGACTTGAGCCGGAGTCGATCTCCAAACCATCTACAAGGGCTCTAAACTCTTGCGCCGCACCGTCGCCGGAAGCCACCTTTTCCAATGGAATGTCGTCAAAATCGAACGTTTCCATAAACATTTCCGTTTGCGATAAATGAGAAGACTCATGTAACATATTTTGGATTTTTGCCACAGGAACATCAGTCTCCTCATTCATACACTTGACATATTTCGCCAAATTAAATTTTCCAGGACTTTTTTTTTTCACACTTTTCTTTAAAGCTGATTTTAAAATTTTGCTAGAACCTTGACTACTACTTTGAGATATGGTTTCGAAAGCAGGTGCAACGAGTGCGTCACTTAAAACTTTTATGGTTGCTTGCGGCGATATCTGTACGGAACCGCTTGGTTCCGTGCAGGCGCAAAGTTTAACTGCACCCGTTTTTTTCAAACTGAGCCTATTAAATTTTGAAAATTTTTTCGGTAAAACCGCACCCTGGCAAATCGGGCAAACGCTGTTGCTAGCCATGGTAAACACAAGATAATGGTTGCCCCCCACCTCAGCCAGGTGTATTTATACTGCATGCGAAGGATGACTTTCGCACGCAAACCAGTTGAAATTGAGTTCGTTGCAATCTACATTTTTCTTACCTCGGCTCACACAAAGGAAGTTAGCCTTGAAATATCTTTAAGTTCGTTGCCTACATTTTTACAGACGGCAATTCAAGTTAACATTGAAACACATTTTTCCAGACAGTTTGCGTAGATAATATAAAGTATGAAACTACTACACCAGCTATTTGTTGTTCTAACATGTTGAAATGTTTAAAAATCAAATTTTATGCCACTGTTGCAAATATTTATATCCTATTAATAACTAGCGCTTATTAAAAATACTGCAGCGTTGGTCGCTTGATAGGTGAATTTGTATTCACATTAATAAAATGTGAGGTTTCAAACATGAAAGACAAAATTTTATTTATCAAAAAACATGCAAATCAAATCTATTTAAAATTGGCAGTTTAAAATGCATACTGTATATGAGAAATATTTATTTCCTATATTAATTATTAAAGCTTAATAAAATACTGCAGTGTTGGTCATGTGATAGGCTTAACTAACTGAATTAATATTAGAATTTGTATTCAGATAAATAAAAACACGAGGTTTCAGTTTCAACCATGAAAACAATTGTTTATTTATCAAAAACATATAAGTGTAATCTAGCAATCTATACTGGGTCACATGCAATTAAACCTATTTAAAATTGAGAATTTAAATGCATACTGTATGGGAAACTTTCACTGCTTTACAAACCATATTTTTTAAATGTTTACCAATTTTACAATATAGTTAAATGCTTTCGAGAATACTCTGTTCTATTTTTTAATTTAAATATGTATCTGCTTTGAACAATGGAATAGGTTTAATCAAATTTACGCCTGCAAAAGTTATTCATCTCCAACCGAAGCAATGGTTTCAAAAGCTGACATTATTGTGAGGTCAGCATAATTATATTTTAAATTATGCACTGGAATATAGTTTCCAACGAAACGGCTGTTGCATTTTTGCGATAGCAAAACTTGCTTGTCTGGAACAAAGAATCGAGTTTACTTTTATAGACCGTTTAATTATGCACTGGAATATAGTTTCCAACGAAACGGCTGCTGCATTTTTGCGATCGCAAAACTTGCTTGTCTGGAACAAAGAATCGAGTTTACTTTTATAGACCGTTTAATTAACAAACTGTTGTTTATAATCAAATGATCATTCAAATACTTCTTTCTATTTTTAATTTAGAAATATACCTTGTTTGAATAATGGAATATTTTTAATGACAATAGCATCTGCAAAAGCTATTTATCCACAATCTCAATGCCGCGTTCGAAAGTCACTTTCAGTTAATCTGAATTTATAAGGTGAACGTGGATTTCCAAATATAGAATGCTGTTTTGGTCAAGCGACAGTGTCGGCTTGGCGACCTCGATTCGCGAAGAGTGGAACAAAGAAAAGTTGTTTTCTGCACGTACATGCTTTCAATAATTCTTTGCTTGACTACGCTAAAAATTTAGATATTATATCAGCTCTATTTCTAACGTCAAATCAAAAATGTGGTAGCATGCTACACTCTACGCATACATTAAAAAATAAGGCGTGTTTGTTTTAACTCTGGCTTAGTATCGTGAAATCGAATGCATACAAAACATCACCACAATAAATCGAGGTTTTTACTTTCAATGGAAAACTTACACATCGCTTCTAAACCCTACAGATATACAATGCATGTGGTTAATATTCCTAACACTAATGCAAAAATCTAGGAGCACAATGTGCTGCACCCTTTTAAATTATATGAAAAACAGCGACACTTAAGGGAGTCTTATTGTTAATACTTCTGCATAAATACACTTGGGAAATAAAAAAAAACCTGTTGTTCCAAATATAAGAAATCAGTTTCCATTGTCGTCTAATAATCTAAAACTAGTGGCAAACGCTGGAGTTACCTAAATGACTATCAAACTTTTTTACGTCATACAACGCATTGCTATTCATCTATTCCAAGAAAACCTAGGGAATACGTGTAGTAGATCTACTTGCTTATTAAATGACTGTCTAATTAATCTAATTGAAAGCTTATGAAGTTATCGCTATAATTAAAAAATAACTGATGCATTATTAGAACAACCAAATAACTATAACTATCTATTTTCATCTAAAAACTACGTTGTGTGGTATTAAAATGTTTCTTTTCTAGCATACAATGTAACGGCGTGAGAAATAGATTTCTATTTCTAATTACAACTTAAATATGCGTAGAATTAGGTTCTGAGAGTAAATTTCCAATCCCTTTCTCTAAAAACCTGAGGTGCTCCGGGGGATTGGGTATATAACCAACACGCTTTTGAATGCAAAATCACAGTCTGCTTCAATCGAATCTACTTCACTGGTAAGATATTGTTGTAAATATATGTTTTTATCTTATATGTCCATATCTGTACTTTGAAAATGTCTTTGTAAATATATATGTTTTTTATCTTATATGTCCATATCTGTACTTTGAAAATGCGTTTGGACTCAGTAAAAGAAAAATTTCTCAAAAACAACGGCAAAATGTCGCACACGAAAGTTCTTTTTTTCTAATACTTTTCTAATGTAATCTTAAAATGCTCATATCTCCGTTGTCTATTGAGATATATCTTTGCCGTTTTATGCATTGGGTTCCTACCGTCAAGTACTACATTTTAAACATTTCTAACATTTTTCTAATGGTGTCTTGAAATGCTTGTATCTTCTATATTTATTAAGATATTTAAATGCAGTTTTTTGCATTGTATTGCTACTGTCATATACTACATTAAAAAAAAATTATTTTTTTTCAAATCTTAAAAACGTTCATATCTCCGGTGTTTATTAAGATATTTCGTCGGGATTTTTTGCATTATGTTGCTACCGTCATGTACTACATTTTAAACATTTCTAACATTTTTCTAATGGTGTCTTAAAATGCTTGTATCTTCTATATTTATTAAGATATTTGAATGCAGTTTTTTGCATTGTATTGCTACTGTCATATACTACATTAAAAAAAATTTTTTTTCAAATCTTAAAAACGCTCATATCTCCCGTGTTTATTAACATATTTTATCGGAATTTTTTGCATTATGTTGCTACTGTCATGTACTACATTTTAAACATTTCTAACATTTTTCAGATTAAACATAATGGGTAAGACGCTTATTTTTTTGTATTCTAAACAGTATACATATAAGCAATTTACAGAAGAATTTTTAAACTCCATCGTCATTGGACCGCCCATGTCATCTTTTGGTAATTTTGAGTTAATTTTAATAGTTGATGTAATACATTTTTATACTTTTAGAAAAACAACTTATGAAGCACGTCATCGAAAAATATGGGACTGTAAGAAAAAAAATATTTATAAATTTGGTTCACAATACATTTATTTTTAGGACGACGTAGCCTTGGTTAAAAATTCAACCTACATCCCGGAAGCCACCCTTCTAGAGTCGGGGTGGTTTCTGGGATGTAGGTTTAAAGTATATAGAGACCTAGAATTACCAGACATGCTGTGGCTGATCTACGTGAGTATAAGTTGATTTGCTTCTTTGAAGAAACTAAGTGTTCTTTTTACAGCTATTGTGAGGCCGGCCACAGCATCCTAGGTTAGGTTAGTTTCTAAGTTAGTCAGTAAGTTATTTGTATAATAAACGTTTTAAAATTTTTAATTTTTTATTACATCGTTATAACTACATGATAAACACTTATTGTTGTTGTGCGTATTTTTTGAATGCAATATCATATGTAATGATGTCTGAAGCAAACTTTAGCATTTCATACATGCAGCGAACATTCTCGGATTGGATGGGTGGCAAAGACTCTTCAATACTCCTTTTAAAGTCGCCGGGTAACCTCCAAACACCTTCGATTACACTGCTGTAAAATTGTTCAAACATCTGACTTTTTACTAGTTCAGCTTTAGATTGCAGCAACGACAACAAATCCCACAATTCTGCTACAGACTTGTTTCCGAGATAAACTTGGGATCGCTTACGTTCCTGCAGCGCTATCACTTTTTTGTTTCCGATTTTTTGGAAATATATTCTTTTGCCAGGACTTATATCCACCGGTTTCGGCTCTCCATCTTCATAGTTAAAGTGCCTATTTATCACATCTTTATTTGCAACAAAGAGCTGCCACTCTCCTTCGTCTAACAGTATAAAATCTTTGTTAATCCCACTAATTACCACTGCTGGCACAAACGATCCATAACAGGTCAAGCCCAAACTCACAGTTTTATTTCTTGACTTATTCAGCGGATAAGTTGTTGCGTTTAACAATACTGGATATGACAGTTTCACGTTTTTGTTTGTCACTCGCTGCTTCACAGTTTCACCAACCTTTTGTACTTGCTCCATTGTTTTTGCTGGTACAGCACACGATACACTACTGAACACAAACTACATCTCCTGTTATACTCATTCTTCAAGGTTACTGTCGGTGGCCTCGCTCCGAACGTGGCCTCGCTTCGAACATGACCTTGGGCTTGCACGTGGCCTCGCCTTGCATGTGACCTTGGGCTTGAACGTGGCCTTGCCTTGAACTCAAGGTCAAGTGGTGGGGGGAGGTTCCAGAACCATCCACTTCCCTCTACTTTGTAGGAAGTTGAATTCAATAGATAAGCCACAACCTTGCTTTACTGTAAATAACTGTTTTCTTCAAACGTCAGTAAAGTACTGCTTGATTGTTGATGCTAAACTGTCACTTCATTGCCATGGCATCTAAACACTTTATGTGGCGCTCGTCAGCTGCAGATAAAGCTATTATCTCTGCTGACAACTTTATCTGCCTCTCCTCATCGGTAGGTAAAGTTATTTTCTCCGCTGACTAAATAAAGTATTTTTTCGGATTTTTTTCACAACGTTGTAAATAAGTTGTTAAAAACGTTTGAAGAAAAAATACTATATGTTATTCTTAGCAAAAGTATCTCGCAAGCTCGGCAAATAAACCTTCCAGCCACGCCACATAAAGTATAGTTTTTGCTCCTAATAACATAATATTATATTATTTCGACGAGTTAAGATGTATTAACATGAGTTGTTTTATGAGTTAATAATATTTAAATTTTCCTGTTTATACTGGCTTTATCGAGTATGTATTAAATCAATAGTGATTGATATGAGTATTTTCTACGTACCTTGCGCTTTGTTTATTTGGACGTTCAACCTACGTCTAAAATTGGAAATTACATACGCTACGTCGTAGACGCTACATACACACGTCGTGGGTTCGTTGTTAGGTTCGCTTCAATCCCCCTGTCATTAAGTATTTTTCTGGCATAATCTCTTCAATGTAAGTTACGATTGCCATATCACCAACCATATTCTCAACTTAGATTCCAGTTGGGCAACAAATAAATTGGTATCGCACGTAATTAGTTTTGATCATTTTAATGTTAACTTACTTCCTCCTCCGGGTTAGCTTAGTCGACCCATTGAACGCCATTGCTTAGGACTGCTTTGGATATTCACAGCTCACTATCCGGCTTATATTAAGGTGTTGTAATATTATCGTTAGGTTAATCTAGCGCTATTAGAGTGTTCAGCGGTGACAGGGGGGAGATTGAATAATGCAGCACACTAATTTTTATTTCGAATTTTCCTTACGTTTTAATTAACTTCTTGGCTGTCTACTGAACGCTGACATGTTTATTTCTAGACATGGTTTATCTGAGCCAATTAGAATGTTAATAGTTTGTAAGATCCACCAATAATTTATGTTATCTGAGGTAGTCCTCAAATTAGAAAAATACTACAACTGATATTAAAAGGGAAGCCTAGATTATTGTTAAGAGCCTCGCTGTTTGGGTTTCAATATGAGCATCAAAATTTGCTTTTTGCATACCTATTCTTATTTTCTTCCAGAAAATATTGGGTAAATAAGCGAATAACAAGGAGAAATATTCCAACAAGACATATAGGTAATAGAGAAAAAGTACCAAGGAAAACAATTTAAATAAAGAAACGAAAGTCTGATTAATGAAAATTATAGAATTTTGGTTAATATTTGTAATTTACGCATTTTTGATATACGAAATTGCAATCCTATCAATTTGTCATTCCAAAATACAATAAAGTTGTATTACTTTAATAAAAATGGCTACCTCGATCTTTCTTCAATTGTGATGTATCTGGATGTGATAGAAGAAATATATAGGTTATATATTTGAGACCACCGCATCATCTTTAGGTAATACAATCTATTGAAATTCAAACCCCAGCCAAAAAGTCGAAATTTGTCAAGCAGTGCTATCGTTTTACATGTTGGCAATCAGCTCGTTACATTTTTGACCAAATTACAATATTGTTCTGTGTGATACTCACCCTAAAAACACGCTCTAATAAAATGTCAACGATAGCAACACGGTGGCGTTAAATGCAAGTAAAATCGTAACTAACAGAAGAATTAATTATTCAAAGTATCGGGATTCCATTGTCATCCTTGTTGTATCTGTGGTAATTAATGTTTAGATTGTTCGTTTAAATTTCTGCACCAGGTAATAGTAATTTACGTTACAAAACCGGAATGTAGTGGTTTGCAGGTAGCGCCAAGTAGATTCCAGGGTGAGCCGCAAGAGAGCCCTGAAAGCTTGGGGACACTACAGTGGTTATATAAGGACAGTGTGGTCAATTTTGGTCATGTTTCAGATTGGTTGTTTTAAAATCCGCCATTGAGAGTTGTTTTACGAAATTACACATAATCACACAAAATTGCTTCTAAGTCCTTTATTATTGAAAGTAGCCCCAACATGAAGTGGAATGAAATAACCATCATAAAATTCTACAGTGCTCTGTCTAAGCGAATGCCAAATTTTCCTTTGCATAAGTAAATGTCAACGAGTTAAAGTAAAATACTTTTTGCTAAAATTGCGCATTAGCCCAAATCAAAAGCTATAATATACTATATAAATTTCTTAATGATAAAGATTATTGCATCAAATTAAAGATAATTTATGGGTTATCTAACACTGAATATTATATGCCTTTAAATTAACTGGTGGTATAAATAGAACGGTTTGATTATGAATATCAAAAAAATCAGTTTTTGTTGAGCTTTTGTACGTAGTCTCTGTGTCGACTAATGCAAAATGTTGTAAATTCTCGTTTTTTATGTACAAAAACACAATTAAGAAGATAACAATGGTCACATTGACTTATATTCCGATATTAGGTTGCTCGTTAACGAGGATTTTTAATCGCTGGCAGCGATTCTTTACGTTTCACGTCGTCTCTTGCCGTTTAATTCTGTTTAAGTAATATTATTGACATTATTGTAAAATTAATGTTACACTGCACATTTGACCACCTCACTTTGCACACATTTTCTCGATCGTGGGTATACACCGCTCTGTAAAGCATCGCGGAACTTCACATATGTTCAGTCCGTATAAAATGACGTTTATGTCATAATTTAGTAGGGTGACGTTTGTCTTACAATTTAGCAGGCCGTGCACAGAACAATACCTACGGGCGTGACTGGTTGTTGTAGAGACGACTCTTAATGGCTGCCTTTTTTCAAATTGACCACACTGTCCTTATATAGTCACTGTAGGGGACACCTGCAAAACACTTTCCAGTCGTGTATCGTACAATATTTTTTACGACATCCGATTCCATACTTTCAAACTTGCGAATTCACTTTCACAAACTCTAAAAAATTATAACATTAGTATCTACTATTTGACTTATCCAAATAATAACACACACTTGATTCCATAGGTACGCAGACATCAGAGACCGGCATTAGTATTTAACATTACTAGCTTGGTAAGGGGGTTTTTACTGGCGAATAGAAGGATATGACTGGCGAGCCAAAGGCGAGCCAGTCATCTTCTTGAGCCAGTAAAACCTGTTACCTTGCGTGAATTGTTGAATATTTTATTTGTTCCTCACTTGTAAATAACTAAAAAATTACCATTTATTCAAAATGTCAAACTGACAAGCAACCACATTCATCAATATGACACATACTAAGGAAGACAACTCTGGCTTTTCACGCTATCATTTATCTATGAGCACGCTTGTAAAATTTTACTGGCTAGCCAAGGTGAATACAGTGACTTGATAAATTGATTTTTACAAGTGAGGAACAAATAATAGTATTTAACATTACAAGCCAGGTAAAACAGGTTTTACTGGCGATAGGATTGGGATGACTGGCGAGCCGTTAGGCGAGCCTGTCATATCCTTGAGCCAGTAAAAATGGTTACCTGGCGTGTATTGTTGAATGTTTTATTTGTTCCTCAATTGTAAACAACTAAAATTTATCATTTATTCAAAATGTCAAACTGACAAGCAACTAAATTCATCAATATGACACATGCTAAGGAAGACAACTCTGGCTTTGCACGCTATCATTTATCTATGAGCACGCTTGTAAAATATAACTGGCTAGCCAGTAAATTTTTTACTGGCTAGCCAGTTAAGAAACATTTTCAAGGTGAATACAGTGACTTCATAAATTGATGTTTACAAGTGAGGAACAAATAAAAGCTTTTACGGTCCCTGTTCCCCGTTTTCTGATCTTGACCGGCAAAACGCTAGTTTCTGGCGAAAAAAAGAATCTCAAAAAACAGCATATTTTTTGGTCGGTTATAAAAAAAGCAATGTGTGTATATCAATTATTTACATCTTATCATGTAATATGTAAAGAAATTCGTGAGCACAGATTGCACACAAAAAGCAAGACACATGCAACAGATCTCTACGTATTATGCAATTTCTTGCAAGTTTCATTATACACCTACTCATTAATCTGCCCACATTTCAGTATAAATCTTACTAGGCGGTAGATAAAGTTCTAAGACAATAAAGAACTGTGAGTAAAGTTCGCTACTGCGAGCGCTGGAACGCGATTTAGTTGCACCGTGTTATAGTAATATAAACTGCATACAAATCTCCGCAGTTGGTGGTTTAATTACTTTAACACCACTAAATTAATTTATAAATTCCGCTTACATGACATTAAGATTTAAGATATGCTATACTAAATTTTAAAGTCTTATTAATGTGACGGTATTATATTAAACAAAATCTGTTTTTGGCTGGAAACTATAAAAAAGCTATTTGAAAGAATTGAAGATTTTATATAGTATATACCCTTAATAACTTGAAGCTGCAGCAATTAGGAGATTTACTCGCACGAAGTGTGAGAATTACACCTTGATTCAAATACATATCTCATATACTCATTAGCGTAAATGGGCAACATTGCTGATAATAGCAACAGCTGATGAAAAGGATGCTTTTGCAAAATTTAAATCCCAAATGCCAAAAATAAATGAAAGGTTCGTTTTTCAATATGTGAATTCTAGAAAGATAATTAATACTATTGCATTAAAGAGCTTTCGGTAACTAACACAAATAAATATTACACCAAGATCAATTAGCGTAATCTATAGTGATTTTTATAACGTCCATATAGGTTCCATTAGCTTACGGCGAGGTATGGAGTATTTAAGTGTTTACTGATGAAAGATTATTTAATTTGCGAATCATGAAAGAAAAACACAGAAAAATATTTTGAGGTAGGCTGCCGTCTTACATTTGAATTTGGTCTGCTATTTATAATTTTTTTGTAAAAGATACTTAAAGTATCACAACTTCAAATGGTTCAGAAACCCATTTTTGCATAATCAGTAGCTGGTTTCTATAATAATCAGTACAGAGTAATAGAGTTCTATCCAGCTGATCTGCGTTCTAGCCCAGACAACCTGGATTCGATCTCCAGTTACTTCAACGATCACAATGATCCAGTGCGGAACCCACTGCAAGTCCCCAATCTGGCTATGGAAACCGTATGGGCTTAAGCACGTAAACATGCTTAAAGAAAAGTGGGGATGTAATGACAAGGCTGACGATGATAACGACGACTATCCAAAGTTTATCTTCAAAGTAAAGTCAAACATACAATTTTGAACGAAAATAAAGTTGATAGTGCACAGTCCAGTCTGTAAGGACAAAAAAGGCCTTTGCTCAACAAAAGGTGGGGCAAAACTACTTGCTATGTGATAAGGGAAATGTATTTATTATTTTTCAATATAGTCGCCTCCCTTATTCATACATGATTCCCAAGGCTTTATCCAATTTTCGTAGCACTCTATGAACCTTCTCCAGGAGTCCTTTTGAAGTACTGATAAACAGCACATCCTAGTGCAGAACGTGATGAAAAACTGACTCCTCGGAGCGAATCCTTAAGGTTTGAAAACAGCCAAAAATCACTAAGCGCTAGATCTGGCGAATACGGGGGGCGATTGAGGCTTTCGATTCCATTTTCTAAAAGAAAATCTGTAACGACTTGGGCTTTGCGCGTCGGTGCCTTATCTCAGTGCAAAATAGAATTTCGATCAGTCAGATGAGGGCTGAGTTTATTGTTTGCCGGCAGCAAACCATCACGCAAAATATCGCGTGTATATTCGCCAGTTATTGTATGACTGGCCTGCACTAACCTTGGTAACCTTTAGATGATCTGTTACAATTCGCTGGATAGTACCGTGAGAGAAGCGTGTACGTTCAGTCAATTCATCAATAGTCAGTTGTAGATCTTCCATTAGCAAATTTTCGATTCTGTCAATGTTCCAGGCGACACTGCTGAAATTGGCCTTCCAGAAGGCGGCAGATGGACATTCTGCCTGTTTTAAATCTTCTTACCCACTTATTAACGGTGTTGTCAGCGAGAGCAGTGTCCCCACAAACATCTTTGTGCTTATGATTGGTCTCGCTCACTTTATCACTGCTCTTTGCTCGTCTACACTAAAATTATTTTTTTAAGGCACACTCAAAAGCTCTTAAAGTTGAACACGCTGTACCTTTCGTAATATTACTGTAATAGTGACGCACTTTGGCATATCCAAAGACAACATACCTATATAGATTTCATTTGTTATAACATTTGCGCATTAACTCAGCCTACGTTCTGAAATACAAGCAAACGGCACTCAATTCCGGTACGTACCGTGTATGTTATTCAAGTCGGGGTCCTGATGAAAAATCCAAGGTTTAGACCTTGGAAGGGCAACGCCCAAGCCGCCATCTTGGATTAAAGGTACTAAAAACTATTACTTTTCAAATAGCTCAGCAATGGTTGGTCCTACGCTGAAAAAGTCTCATACAAAGTTAAAGAAGACAAGATTCTTGTCATTTTTTGTATATTAATTTTTGTTGCAAGTGAAAAGAAAAGAAACACATTTAATCTTTGCTTCTTTACCACCAACGAAGGACGTTGCGCGGTATCATGCATTTAGGGCGTATTATCAGGTCCATCAAAGGTATGAAATTGAAAAAATGCACTAGACTGGGGCTAGAAAGTTGGCACTCCAGTAACAATGACAGAGAATCCAGCACCCGAGACCTTTTTAAAATTAATTTCATGCAATTGCAAAAAATGATGCAGCGAAGCATGTGGCTGCAGGAAAAGTGGGATGAAATTTCCCATTCTATGTGGATTCTGTAATGGCCAATCATGCGAAAACGCACCAGACGTTCGCATCCAGAATAGGGACCAAGATGAGGAGATTTTATCAATGGAAGTCCCAAGTTTCAGGATCACCAACAATATCTTCGAAGATAACATTAAGGATGAAGACTCTCATGAAGACGTCAACATCTACCGACCGGGACCGACAAAAATAAAAAAAAGTAAATAATATAATCGTCAACATGAAACATTGCTAAACTGGAAGATCTGTGGATTAGGCCTACTGGGAATACCACAATAAAAAAGCCCCATTAACTCTACCGCATGGTGGTGAAGAAATGAGTTCACTTTACGATTATCAAATTATTAAGGCTACGTAACCAATAGACAGAAATAATACCAGGAAAAAAGTTGTAAATAAGAAATTACACTATTTTTAGAGAAATGTTCATCTTTCCCTCGCTGTAACTCCTTTAATATTAGACTTACAGAAAACAGTTATACTTATACAAAAAATGTTGATAATTTTGGTTCTATTTAATTTTGATTTTTACTTTCTTGGCGTAGGATCAACCGTTGCGGAGCTATTTGGATAATACCAGTTTTTTGCACCTTTCTAAAACTTGGATTTTTCATTAGGATCCCGACCTAAACAACATATATAAAAATCGCTTTTACTCCACCTCACCCCTACTAATTGAACTAGCAACAATCATGGCTAATTTGAATCAGCACTCACCTATGAAAAAATTAAATCCATTTGAGCAAAGATCGGTTCAATTTTTATCGGAGTTCATTTTTCATTTTATATTCTTAATTTTTTCTAAACATATTTTTTAATGTACAGTCAGCAAGTCTGAAATGAAAAACAAAAGAATACAGAATCATACCTATAGTTCAGGGTGTATACATATTGACGCAAAAGCTCCAGGTAGGGATATTCCTTCTACAATTTTGAGCCGAAAATCTTAATACGAAAATGTTGGATAGGTCTTCATAAGCCCTCACGAGCGGTAGATAAAAGCAATTGTTTTTTTCAGGTAAAGTACCCTTCTGTTTTAAATAGAACAAAATGTCATCAGCAACGGTTGTTCAAAATGTAAAATTATGTTCCATTCAAATTTCAGAAATATTGACGTACTCGTATGAAACCGTGTGCATTAGATGAAGTACTTTTGTGATAAAATAGTTTCATAAAAGTAACCCGATATATCTGAAATTTTTTATGAGATCATAATTTTACATTTTGAACAACTCTTCCTAATGACATTTTGTCGTATTTAAAACACAAGAGGTACTTTACCTGAAAAAATAATTGCTTCTATCTATCGCTCGTGAGCGCTTATGAAGACCAATCCAACATTTTCGTATTAAGATTTTCGACTCAGAATTGTACAAAGAATATCGCTACCTAGAGCTTTTGCATCAATTTGTATACACCCAGTATAATAAAGCACTATATGCCTTGTTAAACGGGCAAAAGTACCATGGTTGCATTCGACCATTACTATAATCCGGTTTTTGTAAGCAAATTTCCCATTACTTTTAATAGCGATATTATCACAGAAAGCAATTACTTATTATGCATATTGGTTGTGTTTTTAGAACTAAGAACACAAGTACATTTCAAATAATAATAGGGTGAATTTATTATTGCCTTTTTGAATGAACCCAAACGCAGCGTTTAACGCAACCTTAGAAATCTCTTTTCCGTGGTTCCTGCCCGATGCAAGTTTGGGCGGCATTCGTGCCAGGAAGACCTGCACGCATCTCACACTAATAACCCTCGAAATTTTAAATGCGGCATGCGCCGCTGGCTATAACTATTGTGTTATAAATTGCTACAAAGCCATTTTTCGTTCCTTGTAAATGAAGGAAGGTATAATTTTGAGAATTTTTTTCAATTTTAAAAATAAATTGACGCCGTCAAAGCTTGTGCAGGAAAAAAATTTAAATTATAATAAATAGACAGCATTACAAGAAAGTTTATGAAATAAATCTTTTGTAAAACGCTTTGAAAAAACTGGCGCAGAGTACTTATAGCTCCATGCGTTATTGTACTTCTAACGGAGACACGCCCCGAAAAGTATTTCATAATTGCAACCTTACTTAGAAAACATACACAATATTGGTGGCAATTTATGCATGCAAACACTAATTAATAAAATATATTAAAATTAACTTGGTGCTGACAAGTAACGGCACTAACGCGAAAATGAAAGCGGTTGAGCGCGGAAGCTAAGCGAAGAGCCTTGGCCGGTAACAAACAAGTGTTTTCGAAATTCTGACTCGAAAATGGAAGTTGACGGCCGATCTTCGATAGAAGCTAAATGGGCAGCTCGACATGCCCGCGTGCAAAATTAGCGTCAATCTACACGTGATATAACTGGAGGTTTTTAAAAAGGCTGCTTCGGCTTGCTTAATAAAAAATGTAGACCAGTAGTTCAACGATTTTCTACGATCGTCGGCTTTGATATAAAATTCTACGGCATTCAAATGAGACGAGATTGGAATAAAAGATAGGTAGGCTATGCTTTGGGAGCTGGAAATGTGCGAGAAAAGTCTGATTTCCAGAATTAGCTTCAAGCCTTCACTGCGATTCTCAAACCTAGCTTTGGCAATCATCTAGTCCACTGAAGCGCGTCGCGCTAATTTAGAGCGACAAGAAGTTCTACAGAACAAGCTATAGAACCCCCCCCCCCGCATCCTTGCGAGCAAAAAGCAGTAGCGGCGCCATTTCTGAAACTGACCCAATAATGCAAGTTGAGAATGTATGGCAGAAGCTACGTTTTGTTGGAATCACAACTGCCAATCTCGTATTTTTACATACCGTAATTCTGCTGGAAAAATGTTACTGAGCATTATTTAAGGACTTCATTTCGATATATCCCGTTATAGCAAAAACACATACCTACTCACGGCCATTGTCGTTACGTAACAAACGACTTCCGGAATTGTTCCTTGTCATTATTAAGGTCGAAGAACTCAACGTTACGCCCACTTTCGTATAGGGCTTCATTATGAGGAAAACCACAAGAGCACGGTAATTCAACGTGTAAACCACGCCACAGGCGAAACTCTTCTAACAATCCGAAGGAGAAAGGCAAGAAGTTGGGCACAGTTCAATCCCGGAAGTAGTTTGTTACTTCATACATAGTCAAATTCTAAATAGGAAGCGTGGCGGCTGCAACTGCGTTAACTAATTAGTCAAACATTATTGGTGCACACTGTATATCAATTTCAAAATAATATTTACTGCAAATGAATAGTATTCTATTTCGTAATATTGTAGCTGTTTTGTTTAGAAAGAAAAGAAGATGTTTGTGGATTTAAATGTTACGTTTAGAATTATTTTGCCTATTATAAAAAATATAAGGATTTATATGTCCATTAAAAATTTTCTAGGATGAAAATATTGTTCAAACTACGTTCAGCAATACATAATATATGTTAATTTTAGCAAGGACATGTATCGTTTACTTTATAATTTGCAATTGATGCTGCCTACTTTAATGTAAACCTTTCATTTCTTTATCCGTGTTTTTAGGTAGACCTGCCATATCTTGACACTATTTCTAATTATAAATATAGTTTTAGGTGTAAGCAGCGCTTTCACTTAAGACCAGTCCAATAGATCACTCTAAATTAACAAAAACAGCAAAATAACATAGACACTTAATTTTAAATAACGTATAAGTGCAAACCTTGTATGTCATTAATTTGAATACAGTTTTAACATCCCTGTGTTCAGTTTCAGTGTCAGTTAGCGTAGGCTACAATTGCTAACACAAAAAGCTTTCTCCCAACGACCTTGCTCACACAAACTACTCCAATCATAATCACTGTATTTCTTCGACAAATTTCCAACCCTTCACCAACTACCAAGCATGTTAACCTGGTGCAACTTTTGCAGACATTAAGCCTGCTTTAAATTCCTAAATTTGCGCTTTTTCTACTCAGTTAAATAAATCATTTTCTTGGTAGCTCGCTTGTTCACGGTTGAGAAGTTTCCACCAGCTCTTCTTTTACGTCTTACATTCGTAGCACCATAAATGAAAATCGTCTGATAGCGAAGATAGTAAATGTAAAAGTAGATGTAGATACCCGAACTTTACCATTCAGTGGCGGTGTGTGAAATTACTTGAGATACAACATAACGTGTCACAAAACTTTTGAGGCAAAATATTCTTTTCAGTTCTAAAGGGTGTCCAAATTTGAGGTTGGATTTTAATTCGTTAATAAAACGCGTAAATAATTTGAAAATATAAGATATTTTAATAAAGCAGATACGTAACGATTAAACATGGAATATAGTATCAGATAAATGCCCTCCTCGGCTCGTCTGACAGGAATCCATTCCTTTTTTTCAGATCTTCAACGACATGTAAACATAAACGAGGGTGTATCTCACCAATTAGTTGTGTAGTTTCGGCCCTTAAGTCTGTAATTGTCTGTAGACTATTGGCATAGACTTCACATAGCCCCAGAGAAAAAAATCCAAAGACGTAAATTCGCATGATCTTGACGGCCAATTGATGCTATCATATCGAGAGATAAGTCTACCTCTGAACTTTTATTGCAGTAAAGTTATTGTTTCGCGCGCTGTGTGACCTGTGGCACAATCTTGTTGAAATCACATGTCACGCAAATCCATAACGCGAACTTTTCTTGCAGTTTCTGCAAAACTTTTTCCATATCTGTAATGAGTTTTTATAATAAATATGCGTTGCTGAACCGTAAACCGCTCCATAACTTAAATAACTTAAATGGCAATGTGTCAAAATGCCAACTATAAAATATTAGAGCTGTATGTTTGACAGAAAGCAAATGCCGCGAAATTCAAAATCCAACCTCAAATTCGGACACCCGGTATACAAGGTGAACGCCTCAATCTAGTTACCATTGGCGCTAAAAAAAATATAGGCAGCCTTGCAGACTTATAAAAATACTAGCTGTTACCCGCGACTTCGTTCGCGCGAGGTTCGTTATTTGTGTATTAAATAATGACTAATTATTTTCTGTCATCCCACCCCATCCTACCCCGTCCCCGTCCCCGTCCCTTTCTCCGTATCCGTCTTCGTACCGTCCCATCCCGTCCCCTCTCCTTCCATCCAATCCCCTCCCTTTCCGTCCCGTTCCGTCCCGTTCCGTCCCGTCTCGTTCCTTCCCGTACCTTTCCTTTCCTTCCCGTCCAGTCCCGTCCCGTCCAGTCCCGTCCCATCCCGTGAGGTCCCGTCCCCTCCCTTTCCATCCCATGCCTTTCCTTTCCGTCCCGTCCCGTCTCGTCCCGTCCCGTCCCTACCAGTCCAGTCCCGTCCCGTCTCTTTCTTTCTTTTTCCGTCCAGTACCGTCCAGTCCCGTCCCGCCCAGTCCAGTCCCGTGTTATTTAATGAAATTTATTGAAACGAATACATAGATGCATTCAACATAAAAACAAATTGAGGTTCTAAATAGAACTATTTTGTTATAATCTAAATAAAAGAACAATTTTAATAAATAACATTATTTTTTGTTAATACCTATTAAACTTTCATTCGCGTAATAAATGCAATCTTGTGACAAAAACACCGACATAACTAATACATTCATTCATTCATTCATAATCTATAGTCTCTTTTACCTTTCGGTGTCGAGGACCATTCATAATTAATACATATTAAAATCAAAATAACTGTTCAGCTTTACGAGTATGTTTAACTTTAAATATCTCGAAAAATAATAACTTTATCGTTACGAAGGAAGAGTATGTTATTTACATATAAAGTATTGGAGAACCTAAAAATTGTGCTAAAATGGCAATTCCGCCAGTGGCGTAAAATTTGGAAAGGGTCAACCAATCACTTGCCCCTGTCGTACGCCTCTGGTAGTAGCCAGAACCGTTTATTTAACATACTTAAAGTAAAGGGGAAAAATGTTTTTTAAATTTTTAAATAAAACACCCTATATCTCAGTAAGGAGCCACATTTTATCTAAGTAATTTGGATTATATATTAATATTTTGATCCCAGGATTCTACAGTTAAAATATTTCCAATTAAACACCCTGTACATAGATATCAAACAACAAAAATGAGACGTAAAGCCGTTAAGGAGCGAAGCAGTTACCGCAGACTTTTGCACGCAAAAATGTCTTCCGAAATAATTATAATCATAATAGTCGTCTATATTACTTTCTTTTATAATAAGAATAAAATTTCAATCAACACAATTTTGAACGAAGTTTAGGCTAACCACCTTACACTAAACGCACTTAACTGGTGCAGTTTATCAAAATACATCAAAACCATGATATTATCATGTTCCGACCTGATCCCACACCATGTTGTTATGCCAAAACTAGTCGGAACTGATTAGAAGCGAATAATATCCCTTTCATTCCGAAATCATTTAACCCTCCTGAAGTTCACCAAGCAAGACGTGTGAGGAATTATGGGCTAGACACGTTGCGAGGAACTTTATTCTATACACAACTCTGAATTGATCGACGAGAACGCTCTCATTTTTGCTTAAATTTCACCTCATTGTATTGTTTATAAGCTATGGGAATCATTTCGTTCCAAGTTGAAAACAAAAAAGATATTGACCGTGGAGTTTAAACGCAAGGGCGTGACTTCTTTATATTTTGTCAGAAATTTTGTAGCTTCCTGCTGCTGTTCCGGGAAATGGTTAAAAAGGTGATCGTGATGGAACTACTAGTGGAAAGATCACAGGTACTGAAACGCTTACATACGAGTGAAGCTTTCCTAACCATCTTCCTTTCAGGTGAATTTTTTTCACTGTTTCGCAGTACGTAAACCAACAAAACGACTGTGTTTGGTGAGAGGGGTGTCCAACGATAATCTGGAGCAAAGAGTTTCAGTTAGAATGCAAACATTAGCTACGGTCATGGTTTGGGCCTCCGTGACTGCTGAAGATCGTTCTCTCCTGTTCTTCTAGACCAGGGTGTTAAGTTCAACAAGACTGAAGACTGCAAATAAGTCTTAAAAGAAGCAGTGGTACCATGTGTACGTAAATACGATAATATTCTGGGGTTTACTTGAGCGGAACATTTTCTCACATATTCACCAGACTTTAATCTTCTGGATTTATCCATTTAGAGTATTTTGTAGGACAGGGTATCCTCTAAAATCAAAACATTTTGGACTTCCTCAAAATATGTTTTTGCCGAGAATGGCAACGAATCCCGCAGACCCACATTCGTGCAGAGTGCGATACTTCTCTCAGCAGACTATACGCCATCATCAAAGCCAAATATGGTTATATCAAATAATCAATTTTGTTTCTTGAAGTAAAACAGATTTTCTGAAGGTTTTAATCTAACATATCAAAAATTTACAAAATTATGGCTATTTTCATTGGTAACAGTTGATCGCTCGCCCCCTGTCTCTCTCTCTTTAGGTGCCGTCTCATAGTCTGAGGTTGGCGATCATCATGTTATATCTCCATCTGTCACGTGCTGTATGAATTAAATCTTTTTTGTTGAGTCCTAGGCAATTTCTTAGATTGCTCATCCAGGATGTCCTCCTCCTACCTCTAGCTCTCTTCCCTTGAATTTTCCCTTCGATTATATATTGTGTGTGTTTATTTATCGTGGCGCATTATGTATCTAAAATATGTTAACTTGCGTCTTTTAACAAGGCTCTCCAATTCTCCTTCTTTTCCGAGTCGGCGTAGTACCTCTTCGTTAGTTGTTCGATCTGTCCAGGGAATTCGGAGCATTCTTCTATATGACCACATCTCGAACGCGTTGATTAAATTTAACATCTCCTTAATGGCCCAAGCCTCACATCCATATTGAAGTACTGTCCAACCGTAACACTTCAGTACTCTTACTCTTATCCCTAGATCTACCTGTCGAGTGCATAGAATTTTTCTATACTTCATGAAAGCTGATCTGGCTAGTTCTATTCTGCGATTTATTTCCGCATTGCAATCTATGTTTATTGATTAGCCGTCTAAGGTATATATTATTAGGATACATGAGGCAGTGTCATCAATTACAATAAAGAAATATTTAAAACGAATAAATTTGGAAGATTGCTATAATTAAATCTTGATGGGTGTTAAATTTTAAATATTATTAATAAATTTAGTTGAGACAATGAGAGAGGAGATTTTGATATTAATTGAATATAATAATTTAATGGTTACAGAAAATTTTAATAAAGTTCAAGCTTAGGTTACAATTGACAAATGTATTTGTTAGAATGATAAGAATTAATAGCATGTAATAATAGGATATTTAAAATAAATAAGTGTGCAATAAGAATTGTATCTAACAGGTAGAAAAATTTTGTTTAATTAATTACAAAAATAACTCATGTAAAAGCAGACATGTATCTTGAAAATTACAAATTTTGATCAATAAAAAACTGAAATTAATGCCTTAAATGTGTACTATTATTTGGTTTATACAAATTTAAAACGGCCTTAAACAGAACTACGTGGTATGTTATATGAAAATATTAATTGAAGTTATTGGAAGAATATAATCAGTCAAGAGATTATACAAATACAGTTAATTGGAAATAGACAAATACCTATGGCTACATTATTTGAAGATATTTGGATTTGTTTCTGCATACCGGAGATTATTGGAAGTGCTTATAAGTAACTATTTGATTTGGATAATTTGGAGGATATTACTAGAGTCGTCGGACTATCTGTAAAAGGAACAAGGTTAGATTTGGAACATCATAATATTGGAACTTACCCGGATCAGCATAGGCGTTACCGTTTGAAGAGTGGGAAGTGGGTGTTGCAGACTGTCGACATCAGGATCCATTCTTGGTTGGATTTTGGCAGTTTAAAGCCAGAGAAGTTATTAAGTTTTGTGTAACAAGTTTATGAAAGTATTTTATATAACAATCAGTAAAAGAAAATATTAAAATGGACTTGATATAGTGCTTACATAGGTGAATTGATTAATATGTGTATTAATGTAATATACAATTGGCAATACCTGGCTTGATGAGTTTTGAAAGTCGGTTTGACAGCAAATGTTATTAAATATAATATTAAAATTCAATTAATAGAGATCTTGATTTGGCAAACCACCCTGAGATAAGAGAACTTGTTTTGAAAGAAATTATTATTTAATTAGAAAGGGCATTGCACTAATAAAGGCCAAGTTTTAAGTAAAATATCAAATACATAATAAATGTTATGCAGTAGTAAGAGGCGCTGGGATTATTATATAATGTAGTCTCCCAACGTAGTGCATTACATAATATATGGCTAGCCCAACGTGGAGCTTATATAGCCATTCCATAAAATATATTGTGATGGTCTTAGGCCCACGACCCGATTCTGCTTGCAGTACAACTTAAGAAACAAGTCAATAACCACAGAGTTGTGGTGTTTTATGTAACTGCAATACTAAGCTTAAACTTCAATCAGTAAATTCATTGGAAAAGAAAGGCCAGTATTAATAAATGAATTGAGTAAAGGAACGCAAAGGCCAAAGCTTGTTTTTCACAGCGTTGAAGTTGACGTTCACATTAATTAAATATTAGGTTTGTGCAGAATGAATGGCCGAGTAGAGAGAAATGAATAGTCACAAGAAGGTTTGCGAAGTGCATGTCAATGAAGCGTAGATTTCAATATAGCTAAGCAGGCAAATTGTGAGCAATCTAAAAAAAGGTGTAGAAATCCAGAAGAAAATAATAATACGTTGCAAAGAGCAAATGAGAAGGCAGGCAGAAAGATAGGAAATAGCAATTGTGAAAAGCAGACAGACGGACATAAAAAAAGCAAGTGAAAAGCAGACAGAAGGATAGGGAAAAGCAATTATTAAGAAATGAACTCTATAAAATAATCAGCGCAATTAACGCGAGTGAAAAGAGTGTTTGTTGAGGAAAAAATACCTTTTTAAATTAAGAAATGGACAATATTTTAGTTATAGGAAATTTGTAAATATAATTTGTAATCAAATTCATTTCCATAATGTATTTAATTTGATCAAAACCAATTTCCGGTGCCTAGGTAACCATAGTAATAGATTAGATTTTGTTTTTAATAACAGAAATAAAAAAGAGAAGACAAATGAATTAAATTAAGATTGACAATGTTAGATTTGTGCTCCACGTCAATTACATTTTTTATCCAATAAATAACCATTTTGAGAGAAAAAAGTATACCATTGTGTTGTGCATTTCCTAAAGTTTGTGAAAGTTTCCGCACCAAAAATAAAAAAGTTCCACAAGGGGTTACCGAGGTTTCGCCAACGTCCAGATCAAGATTCAGATCTCTGCGTACAGCCAAAATAAGGATCCTAAGCCAGAGGTTTGTGGTGCAACACCTTGGGAAGCATGGTAAGAGGGCGTCCGACGACATCTGCAGCGAGGAAAGCCACTCCAGGTCGAGAAACACCCCAGGAACTCATCACCAAGCATCGTCGGAAACCGCAGAATTGAGGTAGGCAAAATTCACCTAAAATATAAGAGTCAGCGGTTGAATTTCGACGTGTCAATGAGAGGAGGTCCTTACCGAAGAAAATTTGAGTACTTCTACGGCTGCAGCGGAGGATCAGTTCGAGAAATAAGCGTTTTCCCAAATTTGAGGTTAGGCGGAGGTGAAACAATTGCGATATTCCGGCGGCGTCCCTTCTGACGTCATTAACAATCAATTGCCTGAAAAAAGGTGTTTATTGCCGCCAAAGCGCGTAAATTTGAATAAGTCCTTTTCAGAGTGTTCACAATTTTGGTTATTTTAGAGTCAACAGCGCTGACTGCTCGATACGAACCATTTTGTAGGTTTTGACATATTGCATACAATAACTACTGTGTATTGGAACTAATTCAGGTGTATAGTGGCGCACCAGATCAAGTAAAAATTACAATCTATTAGGAATTCGCCCCTGGGAATAGAGTTAATTGTTCTACTGAGCTAGCATTTGATAATAAATTGCAGATAAATAAAATGCTTAAATGGCATACTACCATTTATTTTGGATCAAGTAAATAAAAATATAAGACAGCATATTTTCATCAGTCTAAATTAATTTTATAAACAACCCCAAAAGCGAATTAATAATTGTTAGAGCATATCCATAGCAATATTTATCCACTTGTCCTACTCTCAAGTTATTACATGTTATGTTTGTAATAACATTATCTCTATTAATTACCATAGTTTGAGTTTTGTGCACATTAATTTTCAGACCCATGATTTCACTTTCTTCTGCCACTTTGTCTACTAGTATTTGGAGATCTTCTTGGCTTCCTGCAATTAAAGCTCTGTCGTCGTCGTATCTTATGTTATTTAGAAGTAACCCATTTATTTTGACGCCTTCTGTTCTATCTTTCCAAGCATTTTTGATAATTGTTTCTGAGTACAAGTTAAATAATATTGGTGACAAGGTTCACCCCTGTCGTACTCCACTTTCAATTCCTATCAAGTCGGTTAGTTGGTTATTGACTTTGATTTTCGTTGTTTGATTCCAATATAGGTTTCTTATTCTGTCGCATATCCATAGCATTTTTCGGCCAGGGTTGTTAAACTAAACAGTGCCTCTCTTGTGCCCAGGTCAGCTCTAAAGCCAAATTGTGTATTGCCGATTTTGTCGTCACATTTCCTTTTAATTCTTTCATATATAATTCTTAGAAATATCTTGAGTACATGGCTCATTAGACTTATTGTTCTGTACTCACTACAACGTCTTTCATTGTTTTTATTGGGAATTGGTATAAATATTGATTGCAGCCATTTTTCAGGTATTGTTCCTTGTGCATATACTTTACTAACCAACTTCGTTAGCATTTTTATACCGTCATCTCCCATTACTTTTAAAAATTCAGCCCTCATGTCATCTGGTACTGGAGATTTACCATCATTACTTGTTCTTATTGCTTACTCTACTTCTGATAGTCATTTATTATATTATTTATTATATCTGGCGGTTCGTATGAGAATAGTTCTGCTACATAGGATGTCCAGGCTTCTTTTTGTTCTTCGTAAGTAAGAAGTAGTTTGTTATGATTGTCAACTAGTATTTGTGTACTTATTTTACTACTATTGCCAGATAATTCTTTAATGCGTTTGTGCAGCTGAAAATCGTCATGCTTTCTCTGAAGTTCTTTTATTTTCATGCATTGTTCGTTTAGCCAAAACTCTTTAGCTTCAGTTATTTTCTTTTTAACGGTTACATTTATGTGTTTATATTTCTCTGGGTTTTTATTTTCATACTTTCTTCTCTCTTCCATTAAATGCAGAATCTCATCCGTCATCCATGGTTTCTTCTTGTTGCTCCTAGTCTTTGTTAATATCTTTTCTGCTGCATCCAATTCATTCTTTTTTATACTTCTACACATTTCTTCTATACTTTGGGCTTTCATATTTTCACTGCTTCGTAGTTTGATTTCTAACTCTTTTTTCAGTTCTTCTTTCTTCTCTGGAAGTTTTAATTCCTTCACATTTATTTTCGTCGATGGTGTCATTTGTTCCACCTTGTTCCCCCTGTACTTAGCCGAAAAGTATATGACAATGAGTGGGAAATTGCTAACGAAAAACAATCAAGAAGAAGAGTCTACCAAAAGAAGGTGAGACATTGATACTATCAAGATCCAAAGTCTTTCGATACACATTAGGAGAAAATTGCGCGAAACTGAAGATATAATAGAGGATTTATATTAGTGGCCAATGTTATATATTGATTGTATAGAAATGTTTAATTACCGTTTGTTTTTAAAGTAAATATGAACATCCATTTTTGTCTCAAAGCTTTTGTTATATACGCTATTTAGCATAACGATCTTTACCTTAAAAATATAAAAACAAAAGAAAATGAAAATAGTGATAATCGAATAATCAACTTATATCGATCGCAAAGATACGCGTTACACGTATAGTATTTGCCAGAAAGATGGAAATTTTTTATTTTTAAGATAAAGCATGCACAAAAAATTGCAGATTGTTTACGCTCTGAAAGAAAAATTACTTTAAACTAGGTAATGTTTGCATGAGCATCTCAAAATATGAACATAATAATTCAATGAAGGTACAAAATTGTCGATTCCGCTGTTCCGCATCCCCTGTGGAGTAACCGCCACTGTAAAAATCTACCTTTTGGATGAAATTCAGTTAGCTGTGTTATAAACTACTAATTGCTACGTTTCAACTTCTGTACCCACACCTAAATCGTCACTATTTGTCAGCCGTTATCACGCCTACGCTGCCATCGAGCTTTACAGTTATGAGTTTCCCTGATCTTTGGCTATATATCATACCATGAATACTAAAACACATAACTCATAATAAAGCTAAACCCGCTTTTGTGCCTCATAATTCCCCCACGCCTAGAATCAGGAGAGCGGGGTGCACTCTTTGACACGCCGAATGTTATAAAGGGCCACTTGGAACCGCACCTCGACGTCAAGGTGCGCGTTTCCGACCTTTATGGTTACGACGCAACTTGCCGAAATATGTTAGCGGTGACTAGGATAATACATACTGGAAATTGTAATAGAAATAGGACAAAAGACAGTTTGTCTAGGAAATGGTGCTGTTCTCTCCGACTGTTGCTAGTTCTGCGAGCGTTTTGTCTCACGATACCTGTCTTAACAACAGAGGGACAATTTCCGTTATAAACACTAAAGCAAGTTATCGCGTAGCAACAATATTTACAAAGAGAGACTAACTGAAACTAAAATTGCGCTGTTGAGCTAAGCCTTCGAGTAGCCTCATCCAGATCAATCAACCCATTCTTTTTGTTACCGTTATTCCGAATTAAGACTAGAAAAATGGTACTACTGGGGTATTCTCTGGCAAACGGTTATTTGCATTACTAATAGGGAGTGTCCGAAAAACGAATTGTAATCTCTTGAAATACTTCAATGAAGTTATTTTAAAAACATAAACATATCTGATGACTTCTTTTGCCAAATTGAAAAAGTCTGCCTTAGTATTATAAATTAGTATAATACGCTGTTAAGAGGCAACTTTTGCTTGCGCCACAAGTGATAGAAAAATTTATTTACAGGGTTATTTTCAAACACTGCTTTCACATTTTGACTATAGGCTTTTGATCCATCTATTGTGTATTTCTATTCCAACGCCATTTCTACCATTGTCTTTTTCACCTATGTTCTATAGCAACTTTCTTGATGTCAACCTCAACGCTTCTCCTCCTTTCCTTCTAACTTTACTTATACTTATAAAGTCTCATTTGACATCTTCTATTTCTTTTTCAAATCAAGATCTTCTTAATAGAGTGATCGCGCCCAGAATGATGTTCATGGTAATTAAATTTCTTAATTTAGATATGCTGCGACCTTTTTTTCTGTAGGTTCAATAAATTCTCACGATCCTACTACTACACGCCTACCATCAAATGAATTTTGTCATTAATACCATAATTTCATAACTTTGATATTTGTTTTAAACCGTAATTAAAAACCCCCCACCCCTTTCAAACGGACTATTGCTTATCATTTCTAAAAACATCAAAGTTATGTAACTTAAGTTCTGGGCTTAATATATTAGGGCATAGCCATGTGTTTATGAATATAATTATGTCGTAGTCATCAAAAATTATTTTTTTTTCAATACCTTTTGATTTAGATCTGAAGCCCTTAACGTTCTGATAATAATACCTCAACTTGGAAATACCGCTCAGTTTTTCAATCTAATTTTGGGTTTATCAATATGAATTATCGTAGGTTTCCCTTTTATGTATTTGATATTTTTAACAATGCCATTCCTGCTCAAATTTTGTAATTCTGCTCTAAGTGCTTTCAAATAATCTTTTTGTATGGTTGTCATCTCATTATAAATTTTAATGGTTCTCTCCACTTGTGTTTACCTTTCAATATTGACGTTGCAGTATCCTGATCTTTCAAGATACTTTGATTCGGCGTGTATAGTCACTACTGTTAATTTTGCATAAACAAAATGTTTTTATAATATCGCTATCGTCAAGATTATGAATCGTATCATACAAAAGTTTTTTTTTATCAAAATAAATTCTTTTGGTATTGCATTGGGAATTCAATTCCTCCGCGTTGAACAAAACTACAGTGATTTTTTTCGAAGTTCTTTCAGAAATGTCCTGAATGACCTTGGTTTGATCCAAGATATGGGGATTGCTGATTTGAGCACCGCTAATTTCCAAGGACTCAATATCTGATTATTTCCATATCATTTGACAATTTAGTGAGTGTAGATAAAACTGAAGGCAAAATTTTGAAGCCTTCCTCGCACTCACAACAAAAGAATTTCAATGTACGCGATTTCAGATCTAAACATTTCACCTCAGAAGCTGTTAAATCGGCGCATCTAACATGACACGGCCTATGACGGATATCACAATCAAAGAATTTGTCACATGTGCTGAATTTAGGCAGTTGAGCGACATAACCTCAAATGTCTGATGTAAATAAAGCTCAGAGTGAAGGTCCAGGAAATAAGAGCACTCCAAGAAACAGCGTTGTTGAAGTGTTACAGTTACATACTTTGTAGGATTGTTCTGTACGGCTACAAGGCGCCAAATCCCAAAGTCTCGCTTGTCCAGTAGATATAGATTTGAGGTTAGGCCAGGGATGGAGTGAAATTTTTCAAGAATTTTACATGCCAGGTTTATATATGAGTGCATTGAATGCACAACTAAAACGGATGTGTGTGTTCACCGAAACAAGAGTTGCGTAAATATATCAAAATAAGCAAAAATGATATGCCAGTCTCTACTACTTTATAAGCTTGCTAAATATACTAATTATTTATTATATGGCACTCCACTGCTACTATCAGATCTAGTTTACCAACCATTGCTGGCAACCGTGTTAAATGGGTTGCCTATATTACGCAGTTACTTGATTTTTATTATTTTTCTGTCTGTGTACAGGATGGGCAAATTTCAATGTTTCCATAGGGAATCTCGATAACTACATGAGACATGGAAAAACGACCCCGCTATCCTCGCCCCCTTTTTTCGAGAAAAGCGTAATGGTGAAAGCCAAAATGGGATATCATCTTTTGTTTTCAAGTTATAAACCATAATTAATTTTTTGATTTTCCCTTTTATGCTTATATCTCCCTTATTTATGAAAGTAGCGAATAGTATATTAAAGTACAAGTTATAGAAAACTATGTATTCTTACGCGAGTCTGAAACTCGGAAACAAGCCGCTTTAGCAACGCGTTTCCGAAGTGCTGAATTATTTTTCTATAGCAAGTACTTTATGCTATTTTATATATTATTTTATAATTAAAAAGAAAAAAAATCATCAAATTTAACTACAAAAATGTGTTGGTAAAAATAATTTATTATAGCAGACGAGATCTAAATTTGCGAACTAAATGTAATATTTTAAATTTTGGTTGTTTGTATGTTATGTCATTCTGGAAAAAATATAACCTTACTTTATTGTACATGGAATAGTATGTCACAATGCAGCATAAGCGGTACAAATATAAAAGAGAAGTGCTTTAGTGCAATTTTTGTGCTTACAATAAACAACGATTATAAAATTGTATTAACTTTAGTAAGTTAATATTGCACATATAAATTAAAAACAATGATATTTTTTTATTATTACAAATAGCATAATAGCAAATTGCTTATAGTTGTTTTAAAAAATGCACATGAAACCAGTAAGTACCTATTAATTTTCAGTAACGTAAGAATAACAAAAGAAAAAACAAATAATAGAACAAAAAACAAAATAAGAATCACATTAATTTAATTCCCATTCCAAAGAGGTTCCTGAGGAATCTTCTACGTTTATATTAAGGGGTTCAATTTCACTGCAGGTATCAATATCAACTTCTCGTTCAAGATATTGTATCTCAATAGAAATTACATGTTGACAGCGTTTGATCCAATCCTCTTTGGTGGTACTTGCAAATTCTTCTCTTGCTAGTCGTTCAGCCTCATTCAAAGTAAATTTTAGATTATTTTCTTTCATTTTTAATTTTTGCCTAGATCACCTCTATTAGGTTTAAAACAGGATGGTAAGGTGGTAAACGCAAAACTTTAAGACAGTAATCCTGACAATACTAGATTTAGTTCGAACAATATTAACTAATAAAGTTCAATTTTGAATATTGTTTAATTAATAAGTACAAGAATATTTATTTAATAATTTATAATTTAACTCCACTAATGTAAATGCGATATATAATAAAAGAGTATTATTAATTTAAGGCGATTTTTATAGGAACAATGTCTGAATTAGAACTGAAGCCCCCTTTGGCTCCACCTGAGCTAAGGGAAATATCGGAAGCTCTAATTCTTGAGCTATCGCCAATGAAATCAAAAGGGGCATACGAAAAAAAATATGAAAACTTTACTAGTTGGTGCTCCAAAAAGAAAGTAACAGCTGTAATAGAAACTGTCGTAATTGCTTACTTTGAAATCTTATCCAAGAGATATAGAAGCTCAACTTTATGGAATGCATTTTCCATGCTGAAATAAGTACTAAATATTAGACACAATATTGATATTTCCAAGTTTATGAAGCCGCAATCATTCCCGAAAAAGACTTCGAAAGGATATGTGGCCAAAAACTCGAAGATTGTCGAACTTGACGAAATAGAAAAATGTATCAATCGAGTACCAAATTCTGACTATCTTGCTGTAAGAGTATGTTAATTTTATATATTTTTAATCAAAAATTCTATCTTACATTATTATTTTTTTTAAGTTTCAGTTGCATTGATAATGGGTTATTCTGGTGCAGACAGGCGGAATGAACTTACGAAGATGTTAATAGATGACATCAAATACAAGATTGATTCAATATTTGTAACAGTACCTGGAACCAAAACAAATCAACTGAGATTATTTGCAATAAGAAATGGTTTTTGGATAAATTTGGTCAACAAGTATGGTAGTTTAAGTCCGGCTAATACAAATCACAAACAATTTTTTTAATTACCCAAACGGGCGTTGTATAGTGCAAACGATTGGAATAAATAAAATAGGTGGCATGCCAAGAATCATTCCAACGTATTTAAAACTTCCTAATCCGGAATTATTTTCGGCGGTCGTCGGCATCGCATATTGCAAATAGTGGTGGTGACTCTCGGACGGCATGTTGGGTGGAAAAGCTCCACTGCAGCGGAAGGCTATGTAGAAACCTAAAAAAAAAACAACAAAAATTGAAGTTGCAGAAATGCTATCATTGACATCAGCTAACATTAGTAGAGCATAAACTTCAAGTGCATCTGGACAGCATGGTACTACCCGGTTTCAAGGCACAATTAATAGCAATAACGATAATGAACTACACATTAATGTTCAACAAAATCAGGATAAGCAAAGTATTCCAGTAATTTCTCTAACTGCCGCAGAACATTCGTCAGTTTCTGTAAATATTTGTAAAAGATTAGTTACAAATAAATGTTGTTATTGTAAATATTGACCATTCTCAATTTAATTTCTATTGCCTAATAAATATTATATTTTGTTGAATTCATTTTTCATTCAAGTATGAGTAATACCTAGAATAAAAATTGTCATAATTTTATTGCATAATATTGGTATTGATAGTAATATTTAAAAAAAAGGTTTAATTGTTTAACATATTTTGGCGAAAGTTCGGATATTTCTACTAACGACAGAAAATAGAAGCAGAGAAAAGACAGTGACATTGACGTTGCAATGACATTATTCATAACCTGCAAACAACATATAACAATAAAAAGTTACCAAATTTGAAGTAGAATAAAGCTCATTCTAGTTTAAATTTTTTACTAAAAAGCGTGCTGGAAGAAAGTCATTCTAATTAAATAAAAACAGCAAAGCAATTTCTACATTTTTAAGAAATTTTCTTGATAAGAATGCAGCGACCTAGTCAATTTAAAAAAAAAATTGAGTTGCCATCAAGTTGTATTTTTTATATGTAATTTAATAATTGGCTGTGCCACCATGCGAAAGACGATGTTTTCTCATTCTAGTGATATATATCATGTGGAATATCTTTATTCATTTTTACATTATAAAAAAATCTGTAAAAGGCTTTACCCAGAACTTCCCTCGTCGACATTGTGACACTAAAAAATTTTAAAAATCAAATTTAGTTAGGAGAAAGAATATCTTTACGTTTCTAATAAATTAAATACATTTTCAAATAAAAAAAATGAGTCCCTCTGGGGTTTGAACCCGCCGCATCTGCAGAGCGCCCCTATAATATAGGGATCGTATCTGCACCGATAAAGCCAACTACGATACCCAGCCTCTTCGAAATAAGCCCGGCGCGCGCCTCTCTTAAACAGAAGGGTGTTATTGTTAAAACATTTTTACTCTTTTGTGACATTATCCTCTATCGGTTGTCTTATTTTCGGCAAATGTAAAGCCTGACCTGTATGAAAGTTATAGCTTCCTTCTATTTCAAAATTAAGCCAGCAGTAAACACAATTTTATTTTTTTAAGGTGCTCACCTTGTATATATTTGTATGAAATTGTACCGGTTTCATGCGAGGTAGATATATAATATGTATTCCAAATATCGTCTTTCTCCGACAAATATTTTTTCAGCTATACTGCCAACAGACAGACAGACAGACGGAATTAAGAAAATGTTTTTTTCGTCACCAAGGGACCTTGAAACGTGAAGATCTGAAGAAATCTCGGAAGGTGATTTTTTCGTGATTACAATACTTTCTTCATCTTTCAGACGAGGAAAGTAAAAAACAAAAATTTTCAAAGTAGTTATTATATTTATTTCATACTGTCCGGAAAATACGACGTCATTAATTTGAGTCCGGAAAGTGGAACATTACATCACAAGTTCGGAAAGTGTTGCTAGGCAGCTGCTGAATAATATGTTGGTGGCATTGTAAGTCTATGTGAAATTTCAGATTATGTGGTTAGGTTTTGCGTCAGTCTTTGTCAAAACTGACGCAAAACCTAACTTGCTAACCTGGAATTTGATATAGACTTGCAGTGTCACCAACGTATTATTCATACGTTTCAATTTCCACAACCGGGCCTTATGGACTCTTTTAATGAAAGTGTTGTATAAAACTGCATGAAATAAAACATTGTACGATACACGGCCGTAAATATTATTAAATTACTGGTTTAGAAATTCCCGAATCGCTCGTTTCTCGCCCGTCTGTAAACATCGAAACTCGTATTTTAATAAGTCATTTTCCGGCCTTATAACGTAAATAACTATTTCTTCGTTTTCTAATCGAAAGCGTGTGTCGTTTAGAATATACTTGATTAAACAGAGTATCTGTTATTGCATTGTTAGAATATCGACAGTTTGACAGAATTAATAGCGTTTAATTGTTGCTTATAATATTCCACAGTGTCCGTCATAAATTTGAACCCTTTATCAGCAAATTTCATTACTAATAAAGGTCTATGTATCCTTTTAAACTAAAAAATAGTTTAAATATATTCTTTCGTATACGGGGGAGGTTCGAAAATATGAAAATAGTTCCAGAATAAAGTATCCTTAGATTTCAAAATGCACAAAAACGTTACTTGAAAATATCTGGTATAACATTTCAATTAAAAGTTATAATTATTGACAGAGTGTAACATTATATGCAACAGTCAAATGTGATTAATTGTGTCAATGAAACGGTCGGTATTGTGAGAACGTCATTACAAATACTTTGTTTATGCAGGTGTGTTTTAAATGACATACGATTTCAATTAGAAAATGTTGTAGCTACTTTGAAAATTGTGAGTGTTTGCTATAATACATGAATAAACTTGCTGTATATATATATGTTATATTACCTATATATAATACGGAAAAATCCTCTGTCTCATGACGGTACAGCCAACTATGTGTTACGGCATAACTCCAAATTCGAACCTTTTTTTTGAAAAACTGACTACGCCACTACATTCCCATGAAAAAAAGTGTCTGGAGGACGTAGAAATAAATTTTCTCTATTTTCATAAATAAGCGAAAAATAGCCCCAAACGAAAACTCAAAAACCCAAATTTTCGTTTATAACTCGAAAACGAACGAAGATAGCCAGTTTTGGTTTACACCATTAAGATTTTCTAGAGAAATGAGTAGGATATTAATTTTTCCGTATCTCCTATAATTATTAAGATTACCTATGAAAACATCGATATTTGCCCACCATGTACACTTGCTTTCAAAACTTTCGCGTACACCTATTTTACGCTGTATTAAATCAGGGTTGTAATTAATCAACTCTGACATTTACATTTTTGAAAAGTCAAAATGTCTCGACTGACAGAGCACATGCTGTCAATGTCATTTTTAACCTAATCTCAAAATTACCCGTTCACATAGCTAAAATTTTGCAAAATCGTTGTTACTGGATTTTGAATGTGTACGCGACAGTTTTGAAAGCAAGTGTACATACAACAATAACGTTCAATTTAGAACGCGTCCGTATGTTTATCTACAATTTTCGTGTTCATCTTTTAATATTAATGAGAAATAATCCGCATCCGCCCCATTTGTCGGGATCGGTTAACATAGCACCACCAACTATTCCAAATGATCTCCAAATCAAGCGCTTGATTCTTTATATCTAGCGCAACCTAGCGCCACAAATTATTAAGCTAGCGCCATTTCAGTTTCGAATATTTTTACTGGTCTTTTCGGGGGGTGCTAAGTTAACGCTAGCACCACCAATTAACGATAGGCTTCTGAAAACCTAGCGCTAGATTCTCTACACCTAGCGCCACCTGGCGCCACAAATTTTACACCTAGCGCTTTTCCCATTTGAATTGTACGGCATAAAATTGATCGTTAACATAGCACCACCAACTATTAAAATGATCTCCAAATCAAGCGCTTGATTCTTTATATCTAGCGCAACCTAGCGCCACAAATTATTACGCTACCGCCATTGCGGTTTCGGATATTTTTACTGGTCTTTTCGGGGGGTGCTAAGTTAACGCTAGCACCACCAATTAACGATAGGCTTCTGAAAACCTAGCGCTAGATTCTCTACACCTAGCGCAATCTGGCGCCACAAATTTTACACCTAGCGCTTTTCCCATTTGAATTGTACGGCATAAAATTGATCGTTAACATAGCACCACCAACTATTCCAAATGATCTCCAAATCAAGCGCTTGATTCTTTATATCTAGCGCAACCTAGCGCCACAAATTATTAAGCTAGCGCCATTGCAGTTTCGAATATTTTTACTGGTCTTTTCGGGGGGTGCTCAGTTAACGCTAGCACCACCAATTAACGATAGGCTTCTGAAAACCTAGCGTTAGATTCTCTACACCTAGCGCAATCTGGCGCCACAAATTTTACAGCTAGCGCTTTTCCCATTTGAATTGTACGGCATAAAATTGATCGTTAACATAGCACCACCAACTATTCCAAATGATCTCCAAATCAAGCGCTTGATTCTTTATATCTAGCGCAACCTAGCGCCACAAATTATTAAGCTAGCGCCATTGCAGTTTCGAATATTTTTACTGGTCTTTTCGGGGGGTGCTCAGTTAACGCTAGCACCACCAATTAACGATAGGCTTCTGAAAACCTAGCGCTAGATTCTCTACACCATGCGCAATCTGGCGCCACAAATTATTACGCTAGCACCATTGCAGTTTCAGATATTTTTACTGGTCTTTTCGGGGGGGGCTAAGTTAACGGTAGCACCACCAATTAACGATAGGCTTCTGAAAACCTAGCGCTAGATTCTCTACACCTAGGGCAATCTGGCGCCACAAATTTTACACCTAGCGCTTTTCCCATATGAATTGTACGGCATAAAATTGATGGTTAATATAGCACCACCAACTATTCCAAATGATCTCCAAATCAAGCGCTTGATTCTTTATATCTTGCGGAACCTAGCGCTACCGCCATTGCAGTTTCTGATATTTTTACTGGTTTTTTCGGGGGGGGGGGGGGGTGCTAAGTTAACGCTAGCACCACCAATTAACGACAGGTTTTTGAAAACTTATCGCTAGATTCTCTACGTCTAGCGCAATCTGGCGCCACAAATTATTACGCTAGCGCCATTGCAGTTTCAGATATTTTTACAGGTTTTTTTGGGGGGGTGCTAAGTTAACGCTAGCACCACCAATTAACGATAGGCTTCTGAAAACCTAGCGCTAGATTCTCTACACCTAGCGCAATCTGCGCCACAAATTATTACGCAAGCGTCATTGCAGTTTCGGATATTTTTACTGGTCTTTTCGGGGGCTGCTAAGTTAGCGCTAGCACCACCAATTGACGTTAATTGGTGGTGCTAGCGTTAACTTAGCACCCCCCGAAAAAACCAGTAAAAATATCTGAAACTGCAATGGCGGTAGCGTATAATAATTTGTGGCGCTAAGTTGCGCAAGATATAAAGAATCAAGCGCTTGATTTGGAGATCATTTGGAATAGTTGGTGGTGCTATATTAACCATCAATTTTATGCCGTACAATTCAAATGGGAAAAGCGCTAGGTGTAAAATTTGTGGCGCCAGATTGCCCTAGGTGTAGAGAATCTAGCGCTAGGTTTTCAGAAGCCTATCGTTAATTGGTGGTGCTACCGTTAACTTAGCCCCCCCCCCCGAAAAGACCAGTAAAAATATCTGAAACTGCAATGGTGCTAGCGTAATAATTTGTGGCGCCAGATTGCGCATGGTGTAGAGAATCTAGCGCTAGGTTTTCAGAAGCCTATCGTTAATTGGTGGTGCTAGCGTTAACTGAGCACCCCCCGAAAAGACCAGTAAAAATATTCGAAACTGCAATGGCGCTAGCTTAATAATTTGTGGCGCTAGGTTGCGCTAGATATAAAGAATCAAGCGCTTGATTTGGAGATCATTTGGAATAGTTGGTGGTGCTATGTTAACGATCAATTTTATGCCGTACAATTCAAATGGGAAAAGCGCTAGCTGTAAAATTTGTGGCGCCAGATTGCGCTAGGTGTAGAGAATCTAGCGCTAGGTTTTCAGAAGCCTATCGTTAATTGGTGGTGCTAGCGTTAACTGAGCACCCCCCGAAAAGACCAGTAAAAATATTCGAAACTGCAATGGCGCTAGCTTAATAATTTGTGGCGCTAGGTTGCGCTAGATATAAAGAATCAAGCGCTTGATTTGGAGATCATTTGGAATAGTTGGTGGTGCTATGTTAACGATCAATTTTATGCCGTACAATTCAAATGGGAAAAGCGCTAGGTGTAAAATTTGTGGCGCCAGATTGCGCTAGGTGTAGAGAATCTAGCGCTAGGTTTTCAGAAGCCTATCGTTAATTGGTGGTGCTAGCGTTAACTTAGCACCCCCCGAAAAGACCAGTAAAAATATCCGAAACCGCAATGGCGGTAGCGTAATAATTTGTGGCGCTAGGTTGCGCTAGATATAAAGAATCAAGCGCTTGATTTGGAGATCATTTTAATAGTTGGTGGTGCTATGTTAACGATCAATTTTATGCCGTACAATTCAAATGGGAAAAGCGCTAGGTGTAAAATTTGTGGCGCCAGGTGGCGCTAGGTGTAGAGAATCTAGCGCTAGGTTTTCAGAAGCCTATCGTTAATTGGTGGTGCTAGCGTTAACTTAGCACCCCCCGAAAAGACCTGTAAAAATATCCGAAACTGTAATGGCGCTAGCGTAATAATTTGTGGCGCTAGGTTGCGCTAGATATAAAGAATCAAGCGCTTGAGTTGGAGATCATTTGCAATAGTTGGTGGTGCTATGTTAACCGACCCCATTTGTCGAAAATTTATGTCAGCGTCGGCAAAATAATTAAGTGTGGAACGAGGGACCTCAGTTATTCGAAGTTAACTTTAAATAAAACAATTTGTGCTCATTGCTGATGTAATGGATTTTCAAACTTCAAATTATCAAAGAATTCAATTTTGGAACGTGCTTGTGCTGATTGTCTTACACCATTTCGGATCAATAAAGTTTATCGTTTGTTAAATGGCAAGACCTGTAACGATCTATTTTGTCATTGTGTGAGTGTACTTTGTTAAAGTTTTTCTCTAAACTAACGTTTGACGTCCTGCAATACTTATATGTAAACTAAACTTAAAACTAAAGCATTAATATAATCGCCGAAACTTGTTATCGTATTCTGTTGCAGTCGAAAATAATTGCAAGTAGATAATAGTGTAACAGGCAAAGAGTTTACCATTAATTCTATAGCTAAAAGCTATTGCACTTGTAACAATATACACACTCAAAAACCTTCAACCGCTTGGTTAATTCAATGAAAAATCAGGTACATAATAAACTGAGTAAATACAGTTAATTTTATCATTAAGCAAGTTGCAAAATTGTATTAGTAGCAAGGGAAAGTTTTAAACAGCATTTTAATTCATGGAGATAAAATGAAGTTATATCTTTCTGTAATAGTTGTATTCTCTTTTAAAATTGATCTATAAATAATTCTTCGAAATTGTACTTTATTATAATACTAAAGAAAATCACTAAACAATATTGAACAAAGAATACTATCTTAGGTGCACACGAACCGCACGTAGACGAGCAAAAGGAATCATAGCGTTAATAACAAATCATGAAATCGAATCTGAAGCCACTACTTAGAAAGCTGTGAACTCCAGAATTAGCTATTTACATAAACTTAGAACTAAAAGAAAAAGTAGCATTAAATCAAATTGATGCACCAACGAAGGATACAGATCTGAAAGAAACTGAAGAATTCCATACGGACCTGCAATGCACTATACAAAAAAGGCAAGACAAAAATAGACATGTGTGGATAGAAAACAAGAAAAATATAAAATATAGAACAATGGACAAGCACTGGGGTTAGGCAACGAGAAACAATAATGGCGAAAAGATGTCGGATTTCTACATCAATAACCAAATTATAATAGAAAACACCTTCTTCAATCATCATTCATCATCATCCAGCCAGTATTGTCCGCTGTCGGACATAGGCCTCCTCCAGATCTTTCAAAATTCCTCTATCTTGTGCAGTTGCAACCCAGTTTGTCGAAATCCTTTTCAAATCGTCCGTCCATCGGGTGGGTGGTCTCCCTCGACTTCGCTTGTCAGCCCTCGGCCTCCACTCAAAAATCTTTTTGTCCATCTTCCATCTGTCTGCCTCGCCACATAGCCACCCCATCGCCACTTCGATTTGGCTATCTTTTCTATTACGTCCTCTACTCCTGTTCTTCGACGTATCTCTTCATTTTTTATTTTATCTTTCAGTGTTATTCCCAACATCGATCTTTCCATCTTTCGTTGGGCAATACTCAGTTTTCTTGTTGATGCTTTTGTCAGGGTTAGAGTCTCTGCCCCGTAGGTAAGCACTGGCAGAACACATGTATTGAAAGTTTTCCTCTTTCAACTCAGAGCGATGCTATCCTTAAAGATGTATCTGAGTTACTTTCTTCAAACATAAGACTATTTACCAAATGATATACGAAGCAGAAGAACGAATACAAAAGACCATAATTGACTATATAACGTAGACCAAAACCTTTGCGTATGCAATACAAGATGTAAAAGTTAGAAGTATGAATTTGAATACAGATTACAGATTACTGGTAGCAAATACCAAAATTGAAACATATAAAAGAAATAGTGAAGAAATATGAACACATCAAAACAGAAACTTTAGACGAACCGATCATTAAAGAAAAAGAAAACTTTGTATAAACCTAAACAAATTGGAAGAAAGGGAAATAAAACAAAACGATCAGTGAATCGCAAACGAAATGTGGAGTTAACTAAAATAAAAACAGTAACAACATAGAGCAGTGTGACAAGTCAAGATAAAACTCCTGCGAAACATTTCGAAGGAACTACAGAATAATTATGTAGGACATTAAAAAAAAATTAATATTGTCAAAAGTTTAAAAGCTGCATTTGGAAAACAAATAAAAGATCTACGCAATACAGATGAAAAACCGAAATACACACTACAAGCATATAAATAACGCTGTGCCAATAAATTCAAAGATAAGATACGGCTAGACTCATACAAGACGGTAAGACCATAGAGGAGTCAACTACAAAACTTAGATGACAAAATAAGCGAAGCTGAAGTTAAGAAGAGAATAGGTAAAACGAAAAACGGAAAAGCAGCAGGAATGGAAAATTGCCCCTAAACTTATAAAAAATGGATGATCGGCCCTCCAAAAATGGCTGCAAAGAATATTTCAATTGAAGACATTCGAGAAGAATAAAAATCCAACACTAAAGTAGGTAATAATATCCAAAGAGAGAAAGATAACACGAAATATGATAACTATTATACATTTGTCTGACATAAAAATGTTGGAAAGTCGGTAAAGAGAAGAAGTAGATCCATATCAGAAAAACAACATGGAGTATCCGACCTGAAAAACAAACCAATATCTTATATGCGTCAAGAATCATACTAGAGAAACCATCGGACAATGAAAAACCTCTTTAGGGCATGCTCAGACCTACAGACAGCTTTATATGACGTACCATGGGATTTAACTTATCACTTTGATATGATCCTGACATACGATTAATGGCCGTGCTTACCATTCGTCAAATCAAGGCCCATTTAAGAATTTATCTTCCGTCACTTTCCGACCTCGAATCCAGCTTTGATTTTTCAAGGAGCAGAAACATCGCGAAATTCAAGTCGTCTCAATTAACCAAAAACACTGCGATGAGAGGACACCATGCTTAATAAAAACGGGCTTATAAGCTCCTCAACTAAACCCCGGGCTTTAACATGAAACACAGAAACTGCAAAAGCCGCCGACAAGCAGTACACGACCAAGTGGAATTTTAAAAACAACTCTCTTAGGACAAATTGCCCCAATATGCCGATGTAGTAATGCCGAGGTCTCCGCTCCCTGATAAAGTGTTTGAGATTCGACATACTAACCCCCAACGAAATGCGAATTATGCAAATTCCATGCCGTCGGCCGCTGAAACTAACAAAGGAAAAGGGCTAAGCTTCTTAAAAGGCGACAGTTTATTTGTTAAAAGAGTAAAAGTGTAAATATTGTCTATGCGAGAACTAGCCCAGCAAACGAAAGAGGTGGCCGTAAATAACTCAATTCAGGCATTCCCAAAACAAATAAAATAAGCCGCCAATAAAGACAAATCGTCTTATATCAATGCGCCCCTGGGCATGTGTGGTGTCCCTAGATGCACCTTTTTATAAGGAAAACTATGGGCACCATAAAAAACCCCGCCGGATTTAATTAAAAACGCTGCTGCACAATTAAGCTGAAATCAAACAAACCGACTTCTACTTTGAGGCAGATGAAAGTACGGGAAAATCGGAGGTGGTGGATTCTATTTATAAGACACGAGAATTTAGAATACAAATATTCGATCCATCCTCGAGTCTCAAATCTGCTCCACCTTCCAATCGACGCTTGATCATGGAAGGGACCCCCAGGGCTGGAACCCCAGATCCGCTGACGAGGAGGATCGCCGCCGTTCCACGCCGACGCTGCTCATCCGCTCCGAAGAAGCTGCCGCCGTCTGGCTCTTGCGCCCGCCGCTCCGAGAAAGCTACCCAGAAACTACTAGAGCGCCTATTCGAGTCTTCACATCTCCGCTCACCGAGGACCGAAACCCGAAGTCTGCTTCAGCTGCCTGCCCCCGGAGTGTGTCGCCATCAGAGATACCCGCCCCGGATCAAGATGCGCCAAGCTTCCGCCCGCAACCCCTGCATGCCGCCAAAGTGTGTCTCCGCCCGCGGTCCTCTGCACGGCCCCAAGACGCCCCTAGCTCCTGGTCTGCGCTAGCTGCTAGCTGAGCAGAATGGGTTCCGGCGAGCTGCCATCCGTCCATCTCTATGTCCACCACCAGGTCCGCGTAGGAACCCGGGAACCCCGCGCAACGAGGAGGACTTCGATTGAGCTCGCGCTCCAAGGAATCGACGTCCTGTCTCCGCACTACTTCACCGAGGGTCCACCTGTCTGCGGCACTGATGCCTCAAGCCTCCGCCCGCATGCTCTGCATGCCGCCAAGGTGTATCACGCCCCAGGTCATCCAGCACATGAAGACAGCCCCGCCTCCAAAAGGTTTCTTCACATGGATGGTGTTTTAAGCCTTTTCGACTTATTTATGTTCAACTTTTAAATGTTTACATCATTTCGACCATGTGCTACGTTACATCTGATAATTTATGTAAATGAAATCCGTCATTGCGAAAACCTATGTCTATATTATACTGACTATTGCATACACCTGTCAAACGATGTCATTTGACCAATGATCGAACTCGCTTTTTTAACTTTCAACCAATCAAAAACGGCTTGCGCCTATAATTAATTAATTATAGTTATATAACAACTTATCGGTAATACTCCACCTTACTCATTAAAATGATGATTCGTTAGTTTTTTTTAATCGATTCAAGCAATAGTCAAGCAAAATATATTGCGTGCATAGTTCCTTGCTTCGATAATGCTGACCAGATTGCTTAGAAAATACAACCTCCGGCTTCGCTGTAGGGACATATTTTCATCGCAATCCAGGTGGTCGTGCAATTTGACCAGCATTATCAGCAAGTCACTATGCACTTAATACATTACTGTTGATTATTCAACACTGTAATGAACGAGCCAATGATAATTGGTCAATTTGTCAGAAACAACCAATCAAAATTAACTCTATTTGAAAACACCTAAATTCGTAGTGCTTTCAAGCGAGCTCCATTGGTTTCAATGATTTCCATTTAGTGAGTTGTCTTTGACTGACATTTTGCCAAAACGTAAAAGTGACGTTTTCAAATCGGCATCGTTTTAAAGACTCATAATAATCGTGTTGGAAGCTCCAGTATTGAATTATTAGTGGAAAACGTTAAAAATGTGTGCTGTAGAACACGGTACAAGTCAAGTACCCACATTGTCGACTAATCTTTCCAAATACCACTCAAGGTAAATTTTTTTAAGAGAATTTTTTTCGTTGACGTTCAAATTATTACAAATTTCTCTCAACAGAAACTGCTCAAATTTTTAATGCAGTTTTGGTTTCGCGAAATTTAAACACAATAATTTTCTTGTCAACAAAAAGAAATTCTCAAAAAAATTCACCTCTTGTGGTATTACGCTTGATAATCAAACCAGTCTGGTTTCGAAACATGTCGCTACTTACAATACTGTAATAGAATCGTGGAGAAGACAAGTGCTTTCTTGCTTGGTATGTTATAGAATAAGTAAACCCAATAGAGTCTTATTAGATCAATAACACACTAACAGAAAATAAAAAATCTGAAAGGGTTTTACGCAAAACTTCCCCTGCAAGTGGATGTTGTGACACTAAATAATTTTAAAAATCAAAGGAAAATAGTGGTAAAAATATCTTCAGGTTTGTAATGATACTGAAACAACAACGGAAACATTTGGCAATGCGAATTAAATCAATTTTAAATTAAAAGAATTACCGGGATGGGTGCGTTTGGCACGAAGAGAAGCACGGACTCGCTGCCTCGGCCACCAAGGACGCCTCCGATCGGTAAAATGCGGCTGCCTTAAATAATATATATATTTATTTTTAACCCATGGTTTATTTTTTAGAACATTTATTGTGTACCTGTTCATTCCCATTTTCGTCAAGGGTAAAGCCTGAGGTATGTACAAACTGCTACTTTTAATCTATTGCTCAGTTAAAGTGAAAATAAACCAACTTTTATTATTTTAAAGTGCTCACCCTATATAGTATATATATATATATATATATATATATATATATATATATTAAAGGTAAACATTTCAGGGTGTCATACCGCTTAATAAATTTGAAGATTTCTTCAACTGGTTGAAGAACATCTTGAATGGCGTTTGGGGTTGGACGACGTTTCGACGAAATCACATTCGTCATTTTCAAGTCCTTATAGTCCTGGTTTGGCTTCTAGTTATGCGGCAACAGTACGGACTGTCAACTTGAAGTACAGCTGACTGAATAGGTTGTTTATCAATTACTGTGGCAACTAGCATCGAGGGAGCTGTACTGCTAGAACGGATGGCTGGTGTTCGCAGAGAATGGCCGGCCGTTGCTTGTAGTAACGTTGGTAACCACGATGCAGGTAATCGGCTTGTGTCGTCGCGGGTGTTCATACAATTCGGACGTTTCACGATTTCGATGGCTTCTCGTATGATGCATGCGTCTTTGTGTTCGACGCTGGCAATGCTCTTGGTGTTGTCGAAATCAATCTTGTGCGAAGTATCCCATATATGATGCACTAGCGATGAAGTGTGTTCCATCTTCTTAACATAATCCTGATGTTCCTCCTTGCGTGCCTTTATTCTCCGGTTGGTGTGGCCTATGTAGCTGCTATCGCAATCCCGACACGGTATCTCGTAGACTCCTTGGTTTTCCAAAGGGATGTACTCTTTAGGATTCCTTAGTATGGACTGGATTATTCTATCCGTGGTAAAGGTTGTCCTGATGTTACATTTTCTAAGGATTCTTCGGATTTTCTCTGTCGTGCCTCGGATGTAAGGCTGGTACGCCGTGCCACAAGGTCTCTCCTCTTCTGCGTTTTGCGTTTTGGTCTTCGGTGGTCGGAACGCTTTCCTAATCGCTGCTCTGCCATAACCATTTTGTTCGAATACTCGAGCAAGGGTTGCTAATTCTTGTCTTGTATTCTCCTTGTCGGCTATCCTTCTTGATCTACAAACCAGTGTTGTCAGGACTGATTGTAGTTGAGCAGGGTGGTGGTGTGAATTAGCATTTAGGTAGCGCTTGGTGTGCGTGGTCTTCCTATAAACCGTGTGCCCCAATTTTCCATTCTTCTTGGTGATGAGAACGTCTAGGAATGGAAGGTGGTTGTTCTTCTCCAATTCCATCGTAAACTGGGTCTTATTATGGATGCTATTGAGATGGGTAAGGAAATCAGCAAGTCGATTCTTACCATGACCCCATATGGCAAAAACATCATCGACATACCGAAGCCAAAGTTTCGGTTTGTAAATGGTGCTGTCCAGTGCTTTCGATTCGAAGTCCTCCATGAAGAGATTCGCAATGACGGGAGACAAAGGTGAACCCATCGGCGCTCCTTCTACTTGCTTGTAGCGTTGACCATGACTACATTTACACGGTAATTTAACGCTGGTGTTATTTAAACCGTTGTTATTAAAACTCGTGTAAAACGTGTGTTTACACAAGGGGTGTTGTACAGGCGTTAAAGTGTAAGTCGGTGTTAGCGTGGTGTTATCTAAAACCTCGTCACAGTGCTACCAACTGCTTCGAGATCTTCCATCTGTAACTCTGTCAGATGCTGTCTGTTATTATAAGATTATAAGCATAACCGCTATAACCTACAAGATTAATAACACACCTGATACAATTCAACGGAGTGACGTTGGTGTGGTTGACAACTGCGACTGAGAACAACCAACCGTCTTTACAATTATGTTGGTAGTCCTGTTTCAAAACGGATGTAAGTCGAAAGAATCCATTTACACGTACATTTTACACCCGCTTACTAACGTCACGCCTCTTGGCGAAGTGGTGTAGCGTTAGTAAACCGGTTCTAGTAAAACCGGCATTAAACCCCATTTACACTACAATTTACACCGGTGTTAACAACAACCGATGTTGTAACACCGGTGTTACCGGACCGTGTAAATGTAGTCCATTATAGATGAAATATGTATTCTGGAGACAATGATCGGCAAGTTTGATTATGTGTTGAGGTGGATCATACTTCTGTTTAATGACGTTTAGAGCTTCGGCAACTGGCACTTTAGTAAACAGAGAGACGACATCAAAGCTCACGAGGATATCGGTCGGTGTAATTTTCTCCTTTTGCAGCATCTCGATGAAGTGGGTAGAATTCATAACGTATGAAGCCGCATCTGCCACATGCGGCTGCAGATGTTTAGCTACGAACGCTGCAAGTCGTTGGATAGGTGATCCTACGGAACTAACGATAGGCCTAAGCGGTGTTCCATCCTTATGAATTTTTGGGAGACCGTATATCTTGGGACATTTAGACGACTTTTCTCTAGGTATAAGTTGATTTTGCACTTCAGTTTCGATGTTACTCTCCTTTATCTTCGACTTGGTGGTCTTCTCCAAATACGTTGTTGGATCTGTGGAGATACATTTGTAAGCACTGTCCTGCAGTAAAGAAATCATTTTAGAGTGGTAGTCATCGTTGTTCATGATAACGGTGACATTTCCTTTGTCTGCAGGAAGAATAATGATGTTGTTGTTCTGACGAAGATTCTTGAGTGCCAAAGATTCATCACGGGATAGATTCGATTTGGGTGGTTTAGCCAATCGTAAGATTCGAGAGGTATCTTGTCGGATGAGATCGGCGGTATTCTTATCCAGTCTCGAAATCGCAGTTTCTACTCCGCAGATGATAGATTCCACTGGAATACGTTTTGGAGCTATGGCGTAGTTGAAACCTTTAGCAAGTGCAGATATCGCAGATTCATCCAAAGTAATATCAGAAATATTACGGACAACTTTAGACATATCCAGATTAGTAGTACGATAGGTACCCTTTTTGCGTTGAATAAAGATGGTCGAATTTCTTCCTTTGCTTTATCGTGTAGAGGTTTCTGTCAGTTTCCGCTCGAAAGTCTGCTAATTGGTCGATGATGTTCCAGATCATAGGGTGGATGATCCCGCTGAGGTGAAGATGCAAATCAAGAAGTTCTTTATTTATTTTGGCCAAAATGTGTCTCGTCTCTTTGATGGAATCTCGAAGAAGAGCAGCACTCGCCTTGTTCAGAATGTTCGTGGTCCGATACGTTTTTCGATGGAATGACAATCTAGCACAGGTCGGGATGATGTTCTGATCTCTGCAGCGTTGCAGGAATGTCAAATTGCATAGATTTTTACATTTCTTGGACCGCAGTTTTTCAAAACTTCTGGTTTGATGGAATATATTCTCCCCGTAGAGACGTATAATAATATTACGAAGGTTTTCGTGGCTGATATGTATTAAAGGTAAACATTTCAGGGTGTCATACCGCTTAATAAATTTGAAGATTTCTTCAACTGGTTGAAGAACATCTTGAATGGCGTTTGGGGTTGGACGACGTTTCGACGAAATCACATTCGTCATTTTCAAGTCCTTATAGTCCTGGTTTGGCTTCTAGTTATGCGGCAACACGACGGACTGTCAACTTGAAGTACAGCTGACTGAATAGGTTGTTTATCAATTACTGTGGCAACTAGCATCGAGGGAGCTGTACTGCTAGAACGGATGGCTGGTGTTCGCAGAGAATGGCCGGCCGTTGCTTGTAGTAACGTTGGTAACCACGATGCAGGTAATCGGCTTGTGTCGTCGCGGGTGTTCATACAATTCGGACGTTTCACGATTTCGATGGCTTCTCGTATGATGCATGCGTCTTTGTGTTCGACGCTGGCAATGCTCTTGGTGTTGTCGAAATCAATCTTGTGCGAAGTATCCCATATATGATGCACTAGCGATGAAGTGTGTTCCATCTTCTTAACATAATCCTGATGTTCCTCCTTGCGTGCCTTTATTCTCCGGTAGGTGTGGCCTATGTAGCTGCTATCGCAATCCCGACACGGTATCTCGTAGACTCCTTGGTTTTCCAAAGGGATGTACTCTTTAGGATTCCTTAGTATGGACTGGATTATTCTATCCGTGGTAAAGGTTGTCCTGATGTTACATTTTCTAAGGATTCTGCCGATTTTCTCTGTCGTGCCTCGGATGTAAGGCAGGTACGCCGTGCCACAAGGTCTCTCCTCTTCTGCGTCTTGCGTTTTGGTCTTCGGTGGTCGGAACGCTTTCCTAATCGCTGCTCTGCCATAACCATTTTGTTCGAATACTCGAGCAAGGGTTGCTAATTCTTGTCTTGTATTCTCCTTGTCGGCTATCTTCTTGATCTACAAACCAGTGTTGTCAGGACTGATTGTAGTTGAGCAGGGTGGTGGTGTGAATTAGCATTTAGGTAGCGCTTGGTGTGCGTGGTCTTCCTATAAACCGTGTGCCCCAATTTTCCATTCTTCTTGGTGATGAGAACGTCTAGGAATGGAAGGTGGTTGTTCTTCTCCAATTCCATCGTAAACTGGATCTTATTATGGATGCTATTGAGATGGGTAAGGAAATCAGCAAGTCGATTCTTACCATGACCCCATATGGCAAAAACATCTGCGATATCTGCACTTGCTAAAGGTTTCAACTACGCCATAGCTCCAAAACGTATTCCAGTGGAATCTATCATCTGCGGAGTAGAAACTGCGATTTCGAGACTGGATAAGAATACCGCCGATCTCATCCGACAAGATACCTCTCGAATCTTACGATTGGCTAAACCACCCAAATCGAATCTATCCCGTGATGAATCTTTGGCACTCAAGAATCTTCGTCAGAACAACAACATCATTATTCTTCCTGCAGACAAAGGAAATGTCACCGTTATCATGAACAACGATGACTACCACTCTAAAATGATTTCTTTACTGCAGGACAGTGCTTACAAATGTATCTCCACAGATCCAACAACGTATTTGGAGAAGACCACAAAGTCGAAGATAAAGGAGAGTAACATCGAAACTGAAGTGCAAAATCAACTTATACCTAGAGAAAAGTCGTCTAAATGTCCCAAGATATACGGTCTCCCAAAAATTCATAAGGATGGAACACCGCTTAGGCCTATCGTTAGTTCCATAGGATCACCTATCCAACGACTTGCAGCGTTCGTAGCTAAACATCTGCAGCCGCATGTGGCAGATGCGGCTTCATACGTTATGAATTCTACCCACTTCATCGAGATGCTGCAAAAGGAGAAAATTACACCGACCGATATCCTCGTGAGCTTTGATGTCGTCTCTCTGTTTACTAAAGTGCCAGTTGCCGAAGCTCTAAACGTCATTAAACAGAAGTATGATCCACCTCAACACATAATCAAACTTGCCGATCATTGTCTCCAGAATACATATTTCATCTATAATGGTCAACGCTACAAGCAAGTAGAAGGAGCGCCGATGGGTTCACCTTTGTCTCCCGTCATTGCGAATCTCTTCATGGAGGACTTCGAATCGAAAGCACTGGACAGCACCATTTACAAACCGAAACTTTGGCTTCGGTATGTCGATGATGTTTTTGCCATATAGGGTCATGGTAAGAATCGACTTGCTGATTTCCTTACCCATCTCAATAGCATCCATAATAAGACCCAGTTTACGATGGAATTGGAGAAGAACAACCACCTTCCATTCCTAGACGTTCTCATCACCAAGAAGAATGGAAAATTGGGGCACACGGTTTATAGGAAGACCACGCACACCAAGCGCTACCTAAATGCTAATTCACACCACCACCCTGCTCAACTACAATCAGTCCTGACAACACTGGTTTGTAGATCAAGAAGGATAGCCGACAAGGAGAATACAAGACAAGAATTAGCAACCCTTGCTCGAGTATTCGAACAAAATGGTTATGGCAGAGCAGCGATTAGGAAAGCGTTCCGACCACCGAAGACCAAAACGCAAAACGCAGAAGAGGAGAGACCTTGTGGCACGGCGTACCAGCCTTACATCCGAGGCACGACAGAGAAAATCGGAAGAATCCTTAGAAAATGTAACATCAGGACAACCTTTACCACGGATAGAATAATCCAGTCCATACTAAGGAATCCTAAAGAGTACATCCCTTTGGAAAACCAAGGAGTCTACGAGATACCGTGTCGGGATTGCGATAGCAGCTACATAGGCCACACCAACCGGAGAATAAAGGCACGCAAGGAGGAACATCAGGATTATGTTAAGAAGATGGAACACACTTCATCGCTAGTGCATCATATATGGGATACTTCGCACAAGATTGATTTCGACAACACCAAGAGCATTGCCAGCGTCGAACACAAAGACGCATGCATCATACGAGAAGCCATCGAAATCGTGAAACGTCCGAATTGTATGAACACCCGCGACGACACAAGCCGATTACCTGCATCGTGGTTACCAACGTTACTACAAGCAACGGCCGGCCATTCTCTGCGAACACCAGCCATCCGTTCTAGCAGTACAGCTCCCTCGATGCTAGTTGCCACAGTAATTGATAAACAACCTATTCAGTCAGCTGTACTTCAAGTTGACAGTCCGTACTGTTGCCGCATAACTAGAAGCCAAACCAGGACTATAAGGACTTGAAAATGACGAATGTGATTTCGTCGAAACGTCGTCCAACCCCAAACGCCATTCAAGATGTTCTTCAACCAGTTGAAGAAATCTTCAAATTTATTAAGCGGTATGACACCCTGAAATGTTTACCTTTAATACATATCAGCCGCGAAAACCTTCGTAATAATATATATATATATAGATATATACATATATAGTTGTTCGAAATTTTCTCGGTTTTATGCCAGGTAGATATACAATCTGCATGCAACATATCGTCTTCTTCCAACAAATATTTTCTGAGTTATATCGCCAACAGGCAGACAGACAGAGAGACGGAATTGAGAAAACCGTATTTTCTTCATATAGGCACTATGAAATGTGAAGATCTGGAGATCGCTATCATAATACTTCCTTCTTTTTTTAAACGAGGGAAGTAAAAATAGGTAGCAAATAAAAGATCTACCTTTAAAGAACCATTCATAGAGTGATTAAAGAACTCCATCCAGTTGCCTTTGAATGTATTTATGTGCTGTATATGTTTTTATTGTTCTAGCGATTAAGTATACTCAAGTATTAATAGCTCGAGCTAGTTCTAGAACAATGAAAAATATAACGAGTTACATACTAACTAAAGCGAGTATATAGAACCGAATTATGGACTATGCTAGGCAGAAACAAAAATTAAATATCTACCAAAACTACTGGGGAAAACTACAAGGTATAGAATTCGGAGTCGATGCATGAGAGGATAAACTTTAGCTTGGCTTATTAATTAATGATGGAGAAACACAGTAACTGAATTGGTATGGCTATATAGTTAGAATGAATAACATCCGAATCTCAAAAAAGATGCTGCAATTAAAAACAGAGGGCAAAAAGACCATGTGCAAGCCAAGAAGGATGTGGTGGGAACATATATAAAGAAATTGGTGAGCAGAAGAAGAAAAACCACCACAGAAGCCAAAATATTAGCTAAAAATAGAAAGGACTATATAGTATGAAGATAATTCAATTACATGAAGATCAAATCGAAAGCTCAACACTGTATTTTCTTATCTAGAGTTAGAGATGGGCGTTGGGTGAGTATTTGCTCACGTCAAGCTTGCTTTAAGCACTCACGTTTACATTAACTGACGTTCACGGCGTGACCCTCCGCTGACGATGTGGCCCGCAGTTTTTTTTATTTGAAAATTATCCAGATAGAACGAAATGTTCTATGTAAACCAAAGAAAGGGCCCTCAACAAAACTAAAAACCCTAAAATAAATAAGTTACGTGATAACTATGCTATAATCAGAATAGTAGACCAAAAGAAATAAATAAAAATTGACTACAATAGATTACAACAAGATATAAATACTGATTTCTCGAAAAAACACTTCCTGCAACCGTCTTCAAAGACATTGGTTTTAATATCAACAGCTGTCATTGGAATTGACGTTATCCTTACTGATACGAGTATAAGAAGGTATATGTTGCTAGGCAACATTCTATATTCCTAGGTTTCAAGGTACTGGTACGTCCCTGGAACTGAGAGTAAGTTCTAGTTGGCCGCCTATAGACGCAGACACGCGATTGGCTGTAGAGACAACATTCACAACACAACACAGATGCGAAACTCCGTCGCTGCAGGCTGCCACACAAAAGTACAATGACCTACAGCTTTAGATCTTCCACATAGATGGACAGCTGGGGAGCGCAGCACTTCCGCGGTCTTTTATTCACTACTAAATATTTAACGTGAAACTAACATGGAACGTGAATTACGCCTTGAAAATTTTTGCTCATTTTCACGGCTCGATTTTCAAATATTACTCACGTTCACGACGGGACCCGCCGTGACCCAGCGTGACCTGAGTGTTTTCACGTCACGCGCCCATCCCTACCTACAGTAAGAGAATGAAGTCGACCTCGCTTCCAGAGACTGCTGAAACTTATAAGTCCACTTCTTAATATTAAAAAAGCCAAGGTTGGTAGCTCAGTGGTAAGCTTTCTGACTACTGATATAGGGATCGCGAGTTCGATTCCTGGTTCCGGTGAAGTTTTCAAAAATAAAAGAATGCAGATGAAAGCTTCTACAGAATGCCATCATTCGGAAGTGATGTAAAGCCGTGGGTCCCATGTTACTACGATGTGTAGCATGAAAAAGAACCCTTGCTAAGGTTGGAACTCCTTAGTCTCGGCAAAATTCTAAGTAGGACTTTAACCATATGACCAAAGCAGTCGGTGCCTAAGGTACCTGGTACTCTGCATGTCTAGACCTTGTCCATTAACAAACAAACAAACAAATATTAAAAAAGGCTCAGACAGTTACGGGGTTAAATCTTTTGCGTCTTACGATCACCCAATCATAAATCTTACGAATCGATTATGACCTTTTAAGTCAGAAAGATTTTTGTAAAGCTAAATTGCATTTAATTGGATGTTATTATCTTGCTGTATTGTTGGCTAAAACATGTATCATAATAGTTGTCGTACTTTGAACAACAACCGATAACTATCGTCGGTTTTTAGGGTTTAAATGGGGGAACTATCTTTTTAGATAGAAGGGTCAATGAAGTTATGCTTTAGTTTATCTTAAACAGAGAGTAAATAATAAATAAAAGCGCCTTTCCAACGTAATGACGAGGAAAAAATTATTTCAATGAACAGTAACTATTATTGTTGTCTAAATGCTGAACAAAAGGTGACAAAAAAATCCCTTCGGGCGTCATAGGATTTTAAAGAAATCCTTTAAAAGATAATATATCAAGTGACATTGAAAAATGAATAGTGCCAAGAGCATTTTAAATCAAGTGAGATGAACAGGCCATATTAATTGTATTAATTTCCTCCAGAACTTCATCAATTATGAGAGTAGAACAATTAAACACCTGCAATTCCTTTTAAATTTAGATTATGTAGTCCCTAAAATATAAACATTTATCTAAAGGTAATCTAATATTCTTTTTGAATTTTTGTTCAAAGAAGAGATAAAGCTGTAAGGTTTGATGTTTTAATTTTCAAGTTTTAAATGCCTTCCAGCACTTAGAAACCACACGTACTGCTTGCATCGCATTTAACATACGTATATGTTCTCCATATTAAAGTCAACACATCACAAATAAATATGTTATACTTTCTTTTGAAATTTATTATGCATAGTAGGAACTAATTTGCTGGTATGCTAAATATCTGTATGATAAAAGCATACTAATTAAAAAGCGCAAATTCTAATCAATCAAAATTTGCTAAAAATATTCGTGGCTGCCACTAGCAGTCTTTAACCAGTTACCATTCATAATTTGTACGAGATTAGCGAATTAAACTATTCGCCAGTGCTTCATTCTGAATTTATTAAATTTTGAAAGACGTGGGAACCGCCAGCCGCATTACAATAGAAAGATTTGTTTGTTTGTGTGAGATTATTACATTAGGAAACACTGACTGCTTATCCCACAAGTGTTCATTCCTCTAAACGAGATTCCATAACAACTGTGAAATACCTAATTTCAGACCAAGCCATCTGCGTTTTGTGTATGCATTATGGAGAAAGGGTTATCCACCACAATAAATTTTAATTAATTTTCAACTGCAAACGAAGCTGCTTTTGTATTCAGTATTACACACAATTTACTGCTACGGCAATTAATAAGCATGACATTTTCATACTTTTTGCATAAGCAGCACCTACGAGAGAATAGTAGTTTACTACACAGTATATTTTAAGAGATAAGTTCTTACATATATTGCAGACCAATCCAATTTGATTATGTATAATTCCCTGAGTCAATTTGACAAATCAGATCACACTTGAAGGGAAAACGACCCTAGGGTGATTTTCAATCGCCATGGAAACTACCTAATTAAAATTCAATAGTATTCTATGACAAGTTGGTGGCACTGTAAATCTAAGTCAAATTCGAGGTTAGCATGTTAGGTTTTGTGTCAGTTTTGAGACAGACTGACGCAAAACCTAACCTGCTAACGTCAAATTTGATATAGACTTACAGTGCAACCAACATATTATTATAATGAAGTGTCAAATTAATTTGTCAGAAAAATTATTAATATCTTTAAGCACTTATCTTTCCGAATTCACCGCGGCCAGTGATAAATCCTTATAATTTTGAAAAATAATATCCCTCAAGTGCGTTACCTTTAAGAAATAACCCTCGGCTTCACCTCGGGTTATTTCTAGGTAACGCACTTTCGGGTTGTTATTTGTCAAAATTATTGCTGTTGATTATCACTGCTCTTGGTAAATTGTAGCTGATAATCACTGTCACCGCACTATGAGAAATTGAAATTCGTTATTTCTTTTGCAATCTATAATTTTAAAGTAGGCTGAACAACAGTGATTTTTTACTTAGTATTATAACGCAATTTGGATGGTTCACGAGCACTTAGGCCTCAACGTTGGCCCATTGTGCTCCGTTCAAGTCACTTATGTGTTTATGTTTTGTGTATAGTCTTGTTACTCTACTTTATAGACTAGTCTACCATGCGTTCATTGGGACGCGCGCATTTTAAGACACTATCAGCCTATGTAATCTGTTAGATTGGTGGTTTGAATTTGGTATAGCCGTTATCATATAACGTTCTACATTTATATATTTATATTATTTGACAATTTTTATAGTATTTGTTTTTAGATTTATATATCAAATTGTTGATATCAAATATTATTAATTATTTATGATTTTGGTTTGAATAATAACAATCATATTGTTGCAAAGTATTATTTAATAATTAAAAATTTGACCAAATGTTTCGCTAGTTCTGTTAGCTTCATCAGTAAAAAATCAAACGCAGTTAGAACTTGCTAAATTACATAGTTTAGGAAAGGTTACAATTTTAGTTGCATAATGCATAATATGCAACTCTAACAATCGTCGCCTTTTTCATAATATTTCCTTCGATGGATATATTGTGATTTATTTTTTTTTTGCTGACCATATGTGCTGCTTGTTCATTTTCTAATACTGAACCAATGAACTGCGTTTCCCTTTCTTTCACAATTTTGTCGTAGATGTTAAACATTTTCGTCTACGGCAAATTCCTCGAATGCAATTGCTCGAAATCAATTGCTCGGAATCAATTGCTCGAAAATCAAATTGCTCGAATGTAACTTGTCTCGAAATACAAGTACCTCGAACCGCAATTTCTCGAAAACGTTTTGCTCGAATTTATGTGGTTTTAACATCTGGAACAAGAATCATATTCACCTTACAGTTTCACATTAGTATTTTAGTAACTTCAATAATCTTAAATTCATGGCAATTTTATATTTTTTAGTAGATGGAAAGTCAAACTTGTTGCTCTGCAGTTCCATACAAATGTGTACATTTTCCCAGTTCAGCATAAAAATAATTTGTATTGTATTTTATAGAACCTATAAAGATATGGAATGTTTAATTTTTTTCTGTTGGCAAGATTTGAAAATCGTAAATTCCTGTTTAACCTTGAAATTACACTCTTGAGTTTAAATTTTTTAAATGCATGTTGAACCAACTAATACAAAAGAAACTGCTTTTATGCTGCAGATAGGTATTTGATTAACAGTTCACTTGTATTGGTTGTTGTAAGCAAATTTTTAACGTGTTTGCAGCATTTATTTAACTAGTTATTTATAAAAAAAGTAAATTCGTAGTAAGTCGTTTTACACCGAAATATACATTCTTCTTCTATAAATTCTGTAAATAGTACAGATTCTTCATAAGCAACAAGTATATACCGTAATTGCAGTTTTACGTTTTATTAATGTTTTGTGGCTAATCATTTAATATTTATATTTTCCTCCCAGATATTCTAGGAAAACATTTAGTGAGATCTCAGCAAAGTCCCGTTTACCTGATGTAAGAAGGGTCCCAAACTGTAGATGGCCGAGATGAGTCCGAAGTAAGCTTATGGCTTTAGACATTAAAGGATTCTCTGGCCATTCCTGTCATTAACGGATTTTCTGTCCTGTCTGCTTCGAAGTATTATAAAATTCAAGCTTAATATATCATACATGATTCATTTCCGGACACGGATTTATTATATGCATAGCAAATTGTTAGCAAGTTTGTAGCCCTGTAACATATTTACAGTAAATGATCAAAATCTGCGGTAAATTATCAGAAAATTGGAGCATTTTCAAATCAAATTTATAGGAAATTTTCGCAACTCTTCCCATGTTCTTTAGAAAAACTGTCAAGCCTGTAGAACAGTTTTAAGTTTTCAAATAAATATATATATACCACTACCACTCTAAAATGATTTCTTTACTGCAGGACAGTGCTTACAAATGTATCTCCACAGATCCAACAACGTATTTGGAGAAGACCACCAAGTCGAAGATAAAGGAGAGTAACATCGAAACTGAAGTGCAAAATCAACTTATACCTAGAGAAAAGTCGTCTAAATGTCCCAAGATATACGGTCTCCCAAAAATTCATAAGGATGGAACACCGCTTAGGCCTATCGTTAGTTCCATAGGATCACCTATCCAACGACTTGCAGCGTTCGTAGCTAAACATCTGCAGCCGCATGTGGCAGATGCGGCTTCATACGTTATGAATTCTACCCACTTCATCGAGATGCTGCAAAAGGAGAAAATTACACCGACCGATATCCTCGTGAGCTTTGATGTCGTCTCTCTGTTTACTAAAGTGCCAGTTGCCGAAGCTCTAAACGTCATTAAACAGAAGTATGATCCACCTCAACACATAATCAAACTTGCCGATCATTGTCTCCAGAATACATATTTCATCTATAATGGTCAACGCTACAAGCAAATAGAAGGAGCGCCGATGGGTTCACCTTTGTCTCCCGTCATTGCGAATCTCTTCATGGAGGACTTCGAATCGAAAGCACTGGACAGCACCATTTACAAACCGAAACTTTGGCTTCGGTATGTCGATGATGTTTTTGCCATATGGGGTCATGGTAAGAATCGACTTGCTGATTTCCTTACCCATCTCAATAGCATCCATAATAAGATCCAGTTTACGATGGAATTGGAGAAGAACAACCACCTTCCATTCCTAGACGTTCTCATCACCAAGAAGAATGGAAAATTGGGGCACACGGTTTATAGGAAGACCACGCACACCAATCGCTACCTAAATGCTAATTCACACCACCACCCTGCTTAACTACAATCAGTCCTGACAACACTGGTTTGTAGATCAAGAAGGATAGCCGACAAGGAGAATACAAGACAAGAATTAGCAACCCTTGCTCGAGTATTCGAACAAAATGGTTATGGCAGAGCAGCGATTAGGAAAGCGTTCCGACCACCGAAGACCAAAACGCAAGACGCAGAAGAGGAGAGACCTTGTGGCACGGCGTACCTGCCTTACATCCGAGGCACGACAGAGAAAATCGGAAGAATCCTTAGAAAATGTAACATCAGGACAACCTTTACCACGGATAGAATAATCCAGTCCATACTAAGGAATCCTAAAGAGTACATCCCTTTGGAAAACCAAGGAGTCTACGAGATACCGTGTCGGGATTGCGATAGCAGCTACATAGGCCACACCAACCGGAGAATAAAGGCACGCAAGGAGGAACATCAAAATTATGTTAAGAAGATGGAACACATTTCATCGCTAGTGCATCATATATGGGATACTTCGCACAAGATTGATTTCGACAACACCAAGAGCATTGCCAGCGTCGAACACAAAGACGCATGCATCATACGAGAAGCCATCGAAATCGTGAAACGTCCGAATTGTATGAACACCCGCGACGACACAAGCCGATTACCTGCATCGTGGTTACCAACGTTACTACAAGCAACGGCCGGCCATTCTCTGCGAACACCAGCCATCCGTTCTAGCAGTACAGCTCCCTCGATGCTAGTTGCCACAGTAATTGATAAACAACCTATTCAGTCAGCTGTACATCAAGTTGACAGTCCGTCGTGTTGCCGCATAACTAGAAGCCAAACCAGGACTATAAGGACTTGAAAATGACGAATGTGATTTCGTCGAAACGTCGTCCAACCCCAAACGCCATTCAAGATGTTCTTCAACCAGTTGAAGAAATCTTCAAATTTATTAAGCGGTATGACACCCTGAAATGTTTACCTTTAATTAATATATATACATATATATATATATATATATATATATATATATATATCATATGTTTCGGTTAAAGTGGCATCCAGGAACCGCATTGCACTTTAAGCACCCAGTGTATAATACACTTTTGAAAAACGGTGTAATCATGGCACACATACAACAATTTACAATATAGCATCCAGCTGTATGATGGCGGCGACACGAGTTGTTGAAGTGGCATCTTACACCGTTGCCACATATTTTGGACTGATAAGCCGGTTTCAGAAGCTTAATGATTCATGTGTGACTAGCAATACGTGACTTAGATATGATGTGGAATTATATTTTTTTTTACATTTGACGACGTTTGTTTAAATGTTATAATACATTCTAGGATACAACTTTAACCTGATGGTTGACCCAAAAATTTTACGTGAAAGCAATTACTACCATTAAATTTGGCTACACGTCTTCATGAAAAAGATAAAGGTTCTTTACTTATGTAAAATAGTCTTCAAATGGCGTCTACCGAGTTCTAAAGCGGTTTTTAAATAATGACCATTACAGAAACAGTATCTACAGTATTTGATAGAGATTCGGCTTTTTAATTTGTCGGAGCACTGCCAGAAGAGAATGAATAACAACTTTTCTTTTATCCGAAACAAGGACAAGTATCACGTCGTATTAAAAAATGTTAATTACTGGTTAATATTTCTAATTGGCTTTACAATACCAAAGGAGCACAGTTTCATTATTTTGTAGAAAAATGTTTTCTGTTATTTTCTAAAACTTGTTTATTGCATATCGTACTTAATATTTTGTTGAAATGATAAAGAAATAGATTACGAAAATCGAACATTTATTTCAGTATTTATTACATTAATATTATATTTAAAAACGTATGTATATGTATTTAAAATTTAAAAAATGAGTATATACTATAGATATATTTAAAAATATATGTAGAATGCGACAATATTATTTGTTGCGATATGTATTAAAAACAAATGTTTTTATGTGAACCCATGAAATCCCAGCAAAAGTTGGATTCTTTCGTACAAACTCTTCGCATTCGAACTTCTTGGGAGGCCGATTATGTCTGATATGGTCTTTGAAATAACCAAGCATGACCTTTTTTTGCTGCGGTGCCCATCTTTGTCTGTTACCTTTAGCCAAGTAATCTGAAAATAAAAAGTTTCAGATTGAATCAGTAAATTAAGGATAAGAACAAGTACTTGTTTGAAGTATATTTTGATTGTCTAAATTTTGCCCTGGGGTTTCCTTATTTTGTTCTGGAGAATCCCTTTCTTGTGCTGTGTGTTCTGTTTTATTATTTTGTTTTAAAGAATCCCTTTCCGTTTGTTGTTCTGGAGTGCTGCTCTCTTGCACTGGAGTTTCAATTCCCATATTAACTTCATGTTCTACGGGACTTGGTTCTCTGCTGATGTTTGCTCTTTCTTGAATGTAATTATTAGTATTTTCTATTACTTCATCTGTAATTAGAATCTTTAAAAGAAACGACGCCTTTTGTGTGGGTTAGATAATACAATTAAAATCGCGGTTTTACATTATTTCATTTTTTTGATTCATTATTACCTTCCAAATTTTCTTCTAATACCTCCTCCATATCAATTTCGATTTCTTCTAAGGACTTGTTTTTAAAATTTGCAGCATTTCCTTTTTCCATTAGCTGAAGGATCTTAGAAACCTTAGCCACTTGGTAAACATCTTGTGGTAATCTTCAATATTTGTGTAATAATGTTTTTGATTCCTCTTTATAACGAATACAGACAAAAGATACTTACTTGTAGAAATTCTCGTGAGTTTTAGATGTATGGCCCATAAACTTTGCTAACTGATCAATCTCATTCCGTTTTAAATTAAGAACCTGGGATACTGTCACAATATGTTTTCTTAAACGAGAAGACGTCAGCAATTCGGGATTCTTTGCTCCACACAACTTCGAATACTTGCGAAAAACGACACAGCCGTCTATCCAACGTAAAGATTTTGGAAACGTAAAGAAATAATTATTTTGAGTAGAAAACCAATCAGTACGTACTCTTAAATTATATATCATGGAATAGTATGTTTGAACATTTTTTGGTATCAAAATTCTTACTGGTCTGTTTCCTTTACCAATTCCGATAATCCTTTTATAATGTTGGGTAAGTAATTTTTCGTTACTTGTCAACGACGCACTGAATTCTGCAGTTGCAGTTGTATTTTCGTTATTCATTTGATCCTTATAAGAATCTAAATCTAAGTACTGCACATCTCCAACTCTTTTTCTATTATGTAAGATTGTAAGAACCAACGTTGTTTCTGCTAGAATTTTATAATCTGCCATTGTTTTTCGTGTTTCCAAATTTTTGAATGCTTCAGCGGCAATTGTTGCAACGTAATTCTTTAATTTTATAATGTCTTCTGTTAGTGGTAAAAGTTTAGGCTTTATACTGGCTTTCTCATTTAAGTCTTTTAAAGCCAAGCTGCCAAGTTCAGTTGTCCACTGACTTTCTATGATCTTTTTAAATCGCTTCAGGTCTATTAAAGTGCTCTCTAAGTTTTTTATAACTAAAGGTATCTTTTTGCTCATTACTAATTTTAAGGTTAAATCTGACAATTTCTTCAAGGTGGTTCCAAAATGCAAAGCCAGAGATGCAGCACCAAAGGATCTAGCTGTCGTATCATACCGTGATATACGTTTCGTTGCTTCTATTACATCGTCAAAATTTTCTGGTTTTAAAACAGATAACATATCTTTATAGGTTCCCAATTTCTTAATTTCAAGTAGAAATCTACCACACTCTCGTAATTTATTTGAAATGTGACTCAAGTTTCGTTTATTTTTATTCCTTTTTAACAGATCTTCGCCATAAAATACAATAAGAATATCATTCATGACAGCTGCTGTGATTTCATCAGCCTGCATCTTACTGAATATTTGTTGTCTCACCAACGATTTCGCCACAATATCGCCATACTTTTTGTGACAAGTTGAATCAATCATGGAATTAATTAAAGGACGTGTGGTATTAGTTGCATCTGCTTTTGCAGTATTAGTTGCATCGGCTTTTGCATAACATTTTTTTACATGTCGACTAAGACAAAGTCGTTTGAAATACCCTTTGCAATGAACGCAAATAGCATAATCATTTTCAATTATTTCGCCGGTGTTTACTCGCTTCTTTGGAATTATATGCCCACGCATTGCTACTTCCAAATTTCCTTCATTTCGTAGCAAACTCAGTAAATGTTTTCTTTTAGTGCTTTGCTTTTCTAACGAAAAAATCTCTCTAACTTCTTTCTCTTCTAGATGTTTTCGTTGCAAATGCCGCGAAAAGTGTTTTGATACAATGGTACCGTCGCAGTATTTGCACATGGTTTTCTTATATTTATTTTCGATCAAAAAAGGGGAGTTATATACCTGAGGTGCCTAAAAAACAAAAAAAATCATAAGCGCTGAGTTTAATACAATTAAATTTGCCATATTTTTCAAATGACATATGTGCGTCTGTATACTATACAGAGTGTTCTTTTTAATCCTATTTACCTCTAATATAGGTTGGTTTTTATTTTGATCGCTTTCATTTGGATGTAGTCCATCTCGCGAATCCGTGTTATCAGTTGGATCCTATTAAAATAAATACTATCACACCACAATACAAAGATTAAATTAAAAATTAAAAAAATCATTCTAAATACGCAGTTTAGTCGTTCCTATAACATGTGTTTAGTAGTTAAAATTGTTCCGGCTCACAGTTATGTAAAACTAACTTGAAAGTCAACTTGCAAAATACATACATACTATACAGAGTGTTCTTTTTAATCCTATTTACCTCTAATACAGGTGGGTTTTTATTTTGATCGCTTTCATTTCGATGTAGTCCATCTCGCGAATCCGTGTTATCAGTTGGATCCTATCAGAATAAATACTATCACACCACAATGCAAAGATTAGGTTAAAAGTTAAAAAATCATTCTAAATACGCAGTTTAGCCGTTAATATGACATGTGTTTAGTAGTTATAATTGTTCCGGCTCACAGTTATGTAAAACTAACTTGAAAGTCAACTTGCAAAATACATACATACTATAAGAGTGTTCTTTTTAATCCTATTTACCTCTAATACAGGTGGGTTTTCATTTTTATCGCTTTCATTTCGATGTAGTCCATCTCGCGAATCCGTGTTATCAGTTGGATCCTATCAGAATAAATACTATCACACCACAATGCAAAGATTAGGTTAAAAGTTAAAAAATCATTCTAAATACGCAGTTTAGCCGTTAATATGACATGTGTTTAGTAGTTATAATTGTTCCGGCTCACAGTTATGTAAAACTAACTTGAAAGTCAACTTGCAAAATACATACATACTATAAGAGTGTTCTTTTTAATCCTATTTACCTCTAATACAGGTGGGTTTTCATTTTTATCGCTTTCATTTGGATGTAGTCCATCTCGCGAATCCGTGTTATCAGTTGGATCCTATCAGAGTAAATACTATCACATCACAATACAAAGATTAGGTTAAAAATTAAATAATCATTCTAAATACGCAGTTTAGTCGTTAATATGACAAGTGTTTAATTGTTAAAATTGTACTAGCTCACAGTTATGTAAAACTAACTTGAAAATCAACTTGCAAAATACATACTTCAACTACAATTATGAAAATAACTCACTTCCGATATACCGGGTGCTGACTTGCGCGACGCACCATAGGAATTTGCATAGTAAATTTTTTATGTTCAATTAATTGCTCCCCTAATTATTTTAGAGCTAAAGTGTAAATACATTTTTTGTAGAGAAAAAAATACTGCATCCATTCATACTGTTGCTAACAATTTTTTATTTTCCAGAACCGAAGGAATGCAAAAAATCAAACTAGCATTTTTACAAGAATCAGTGATGCCATGGAATTATTGAAACAAGCCAATGCCGACGCAAGTGAGTGCGGGGCGATCATCCAGTCACTGCCATCAAAAGATTGAATTTATTGTCGTTTTTCTCGTTTTGGTGTAAGTTCTGAACCTCATTATTACACCTACAATTATTTAATAACGTTCCTGTAGTCTTAAACTTAAAATAAATCAGTCTTTTAATGGGAATTTGCCGATACGGATATTTTACAATAAACAAGGAGCTTAGTTAACAAACGTCCACCATACTCGTAAAACCATTTTTGTTATGGACAAGGTCTAGGTACCTTAGAGACATTAAGCAGAACATAATTAATAATAAAACATCAATGACAAACAAACAAACAACACATATTGTCGCTCCGCACGCATTTGCGTTGGCATTGGTTTGTTTCAATAATTCCATGGCATCACTGATCCTTGAAAAAATGCTAGTTTGTTTTTTGCATTCCTTCAGTTCCGGAAAATGAAAAATTGTTAGCAACAGTATGAATGAGTGCAGTATTTTTTTCTTTACAAAAAATGTATTTACACTTAAGCTCTAAAATAATTAGGAGAGCAAATAATTGAACATAAAGAATTTACTATGCAAATTCCTATGGTGCGTCGCGCAAGTCAGCACCCGGTATGTTCGTCGTTATTCAAGGAAACATCCGGCATCAGCGGAATAATTGGACTTACAAGAAAACGATCTTCGGGACTATCTTGAGGAGACTACCTTAGACGAAAACTATGTTAACAAAATGTATAATAAAATTTTACTGAAGGAATAATAACCACGTATGACATAAAAAAAAGAATAGAAATAATGCATATGTAAATTGATGTAAGTATTTATAGGTTAATCAAATTTCTTGTGGTATTGAGGAGATGACTAAATGCATAAGCTTAGACAATAAACGCTAATAATAAGTAAAAAACAAGTACCGCCTGTTATGTAAATGAAATAGTAAGCATTTCATCCGAGATCCTTACACATTTCTTTAACAAATTATTCTAGGAAAATTTATAGAATGGTCTTGTAGTATAACATATTTTAAAAATAGCTGAATGACAAATACTTTACGTACACGAAACTCATTTGATGTGGAAAGATGATCTGATGACTCTTCAAATAATTATAAATGTATATCTCAAATTAACGCATTTACTTATATCGCATTTGGCGCTTTAATTTTGTTAGTAGCTCGTTTAAAGCAATACAAATGTTAATGCTTTAGAAATTAGAATTAAGATAAAATTTATTAAAGTACGTTTTTTCCTGCAAGAATTCATGCCAAATTTGTGGAAACCCAAACTGAAAATGAACACAATATGCAACTATCAAACAAAATACTTTTGTTCAAACTTATAGTATCTAAAACTTAAATATGCGCAGATGTGATGTAGCAAAACAGTTTTTAGTGTTCGACCACTTTATAACGTACCGTTTATGAGTTTTCCCTTCACAAAATGGTCCTTTATTGTACTAGTAAAATAAAGTAACTTTATACAATACTGTCTACTTTATTTAAATAGAACTTTATTTTTCTAGTACAATAAAAAGGCACTTTATAGATGTAAACCTGTTATAAACGGTACTTTACAAAGTAGCCGAACACACATCTTGTATGTCACTCATCTATAATGGATGACTTCGTTAGATGCGCCTTGTTTTGTAGTTTGCTTATATGTTGTGATAAAGAGACGCTTACTTATATGTTTTTGTATGCACTTACGGATTCCGGAATATAGTCAGTAGATGAACATCTACCGTCTATGGAGCTACAGCTATTGTCGCTGAGATCTTGACACTCATTTGGCTCTGCTGCTGCATATACTGAAACAAAGTTTTTTAACTTTAGTTGCTTTGCTTGTAATTGTAAAAATTGAAATAGCATAATGAAATGCGTAAATAAATGGCGAATAAATGCTTAAAACAGCTGCAACTAGCTCAGAGAGAAAGCATCTAACATTAAGATTAAATTTTAATTTGTTATCATTAAATTAAAGCAAGTACGAAAACTTGATGCTAATGTTAGTTCCCATAAGTGTATTAAGTTACAAAACATTTGAAGCAAAATTCATTTATCACCTTTGTCATTTCCAGCACAAGTGCGTAGTTTAACTTTTTTAGTTTGAAAGACACAACTAATTAAATAAGTTGTTGATCATAACCACGTAACAATGAAAATAGTATTAAATTTGGAGCAACCAAGATTATTGACGCAGAACCAATCACAAATCCATAATTTACAATTCGTATACCCACAAAATTTAATAATTATAAAATAGACTAACGTTAATATTAACAGAAAAGTGAAAATAGTCATTAACTTACCTTGTTTGGCCAAATTTATAATCCTTCTGGTTCTGTCGTTCATAGTGTGTTAACAAAACAAACTAGCACTTGTATATACACCATTCACAAACGCACCCACCGTACTGATGAAATTTGTCGGATTGGAATATTAGTCGCTCATGGGAAGTCCCGAGATAAGCGAAGTGTCAATAAACATGGATTAAATTACTAAAACGAATGCGTCTTTACTGCTTATTAAGAAGTCTGATTAAGCAAAACCGATGACCACTTCAGATGTAACGTAAAATAAACTTCGAATGCTTCTCAATCAAATGGCACAGGTTGAAAGTTTCAATTACACTATTATACTGTGTTTCTCGCAATATGGCCCTTGCAATAAACAATTTGATTTATAAAAAATATAAAAACAAGTAGTTTGTTACATGCAATTATTTATGTTTGTTTAAGTTAGTTTAAAATCTCCGAAGAAGAGATTTTCGCAGCATATTGTGCTGAAAATGTTATAATGGTTATTTTATCCTTCTGCTATTTAGTTAGTTACATTCACCACGTAGAATTAATATAAAGTTTTTACTTATATTATAAATTGTAATAATTATGTATTTTACGCTTATCATCGTTTAATTTGCTTGGTGATGGTTACGTCAATTTAAAAAGCCGAAACATATATTTCGCAACTTAATCAAACCAGTTCAACAATTTCATTAATTTTAAAGATGGACTATTTATCACACATTTTTACTTTATCATACCATAGGTAAGTATGTAAAGTTATGTGATCGTGAAAAAATTCGGAATTTTTTTTCGCCGAAAATACACTAATTAGCATCTTAGGAACACGATTAGACCATTTACAAAAAATTTCTGTGTGTCTGTCTGTCTGTGAACGTATGTTAGAGAAAACGGGTGAACGGATCTAATCCATACAAATTTTAAAGTTCTGTGGTATGATAAAGTCATGTGTTAGCCACATCATTCTAGTGTACACATTTCTACTCGTATATTAAAGTTAAAGACTCCTAAAACTTTACTAAATTAAATTAATGTTCAGAAGCACCGATATTACAATGTAAGCGTAGAATTATACGTATCATGCAATTTGAGAAGTTATATGTAATTACAGCACCCTTGCGCTGTTGCAAAATTTTGGGTGCGCTACTGCTTATATTAATCTATGAGCCAAAATGCTAAATTTCGACGAATCTATATAAAGTTGTATATGCATTGGCGCCCCATGGTGGCAAAACGATGGAACTACTGGAGTATGTCCGGTACGAAAAAAAGTCAAAGTGGCTCCCTGACGAAATTTTGTATTTGCGCCGTTCGAGGCCGCCTGGTCTTAAAAACCCAAACGTGGGTGCCACATTGTAAAATTGAGTGCCATATTTTCAAGAAGTATACAGTTTGGGTGCCACTCTTACCAATTATATATATATATATATATATATATTGCTATGTTATGCTAGCTGATAAATTTATTTAAATTAACGTATTACTTTGCCCTTTATTTTTAACTTTCAATTCAAATCCGTATTTTACAATATTATTAATGAAACTCTCTCAGGTAGTTCGCAATATCTAGTAACCCAATGATTGACTAGTCAAATTCTCTTTGTTTAATTGCCAGTTCATTGACTTTCAAAAAATTGACACCTAACGTCAAATTAATCAAAATTCAAAACGAATATCAAGGTTTTTACAATAAGATCTAATATTCAATTCTTTCACCAATCTCTTATGTAAGTATGAAATTTAATTATATTTTTATACCTTCTTACTGGTTATAGCTTTCTAAATGTTTCATTTAACCTTTTAAAACACAAACCTGATTTAACACTTTGCTTGTTAATACTGCCAAAATCCTTCCAAGCTGGATCCTCACTCCGACTGTACTCAAACACCTGCTGGGTCCTTATCCAAACTGCATCACCTGCGATGAATGTAAACTCTCAGCATCACCTTATTGCCATCCACTTCAAAACTTCCACATCCTATACTGGATTCCTGTCGTTGTCCCCTGCTGATGTCAACTTCAAGTCTCCTAGCTCCTGTACTGGATTACTGCAGCTCCGATCCCTCTCTGGTAAGTGTCAGCATAAAACTTGTTCCAAATATGAATTTTTTTCTTTTTTAGATGATCCTACGTCTTCAATGATACCCACAGGTTTCCCAAAAACAATTCGCTGCACGTACTAACCTCTTGTTTGTGGCTTGTATTCCATTTCCAATGTAGTATCAATAATATCCTCACTGACCAAAGCTTGTCCCTTTATTTCTTGTTTTTAATATTTTATTTTATGTTTCCACCTCGAAGATTTTGCTTTTAACCCATATAATTTGTACCAACCATAACATTTACAAATTATACAACATTTATTAATGTTTCTTTATTCGAAAATCACACCCATATCAAATTATGTATACATTTTTGAGTTGTTTTTTTAGTAACTAATTAAACAAATTACAAATTATTACTACTAGACACGATTCTTGCTGCCTCCTCTCTACTTTTTTTATATAATCAATACAGATATTTTATTTTAATTATCATAACAGATACATTTTAGTAGTAACCTTGGTATTTGTTCCTATTCAGAATTTTCTTATTACAGATTAAGTTTGAGTAATCAATCATTATGCTATTATTTGACTAACCAATAATAAGAAAGTTAATTTCATTATACTTTAACATGTATTTAGATCCATTAATTTGCTTATATCTGACTTCCAAATTTATTTGACTAAACTGTTTCTTTAGTATTCATTTTTAAATTATCAAAGAATATAGTGTATCATAACAATATATATCTTCATCGGTTCCTGAGTATAGAATTTTGTATTTTCCTGTTTTTACCTCCCCTTGGCCAATCCACCTTACTTTTCTTACTCCTAAAATCTCTATGTTATAGCTTTCCACTTCTCCTATTAGTTGTGCCGAATTTCCTGCTTGATGTAGTGTCCTTACGTTCCATGTTCCTATTTTAGTTAAATTTTTAAATATTTTTTTTGCTTTCTTTCTTCTTTTCCGTTTTTTCTATATGTAGATTCCTAGTCGTTACCATTTTCCTCATGTCCTTATCCATAGCCAACGGTCGATTTCTATTTTCTCCTTCCTTACTATACAAAATCAACTTCCCTGGTTCTTTTGTTCCACTAAGGTTTCGGCAGTTCGGTCCAATTTCCACACTATCCCTTCTACCGTCACCTTGTTATAACCCATTTTTGTTGTTTTGCCTTCTTGTCTCCATTGCTTTGTTTTTTCTCTGATCTGCTTCTGTACTTCTCTTTCTATTTTAGTCAAATCATCGTTTATGTAAATCTTTTCTCCTTGTAAGAGCCTTAGTTTAGTTTTTTTTATTACTTTTATTTTCTGGTTAAAATCTTTCATCTTAGTGAGGCATGTTTCCTGTCCCAATTTAACAGCGCTTAGAATTTCTACGTCTTCATCCAGGTGTTGTTTTATGAAGTTTTCTACGTTGTTCTTTAAGTTTTCATCCTCGGTAATCACCTTTAGTCCAGTTATTACTATGTTGTTTTTTTATTTTCTTTCTCGTATCTTTCTAGCCTTATTTCCATATTAGTTATTCTCAATTTGGTATCTCCCAATTCCTTTCTTAGTTGGGCAAAATCTTCGCTCATTCTTCGCAATTCCTTATTTGTTACTTCGTTTCCTACTTTAATTTCACATAGCTCTTTAATGACTGTTTTTAGCAGGGTTTTGACATCTTCCTCTTCTTGGTCTGTTTCTTCATGACGGCTGTATTTTATTGGTGATCTATTAGTTTTTTTACCGTTCTTGAATGGAGAACGTTGCCTGACCAGTTTTCGTCGCTATCTGTCATTTCGGCTTGTCTTTCGGATAGCGTCAAGAGCTCGTCCACTTCGACCGTTCGGAAACTTGCTCTTACTTTTCCTTTTTTCTAAGAGAAAGTCGATAGTGTAGCAATTCGTTTTAGCAGGACTTGCGTTAGTTTACCGCATATACGCTTCAAACCTAGCTACTTATAATTTTAGATCGCCGTTTTATACACTTACGTGGTTATTTTCAGTCGGGTTTTTTTCTCGCCGGCGCGGCGTTGCTGTTTTGCTTTAATGCTCCGCACTTAACAAACGTTTCTTTTACTGAATACTGTTACGTTTTTACGTCGGGCTATTTACAAAATTATACGAGGCTTCCTGCATTAAACATTTATTTACAACGATTAATTACGATTATTTACAAACAAAAGAATTATCAAGGCAGAACACAAATTACTTAAATTAACGAAGTAGTTCTAACAACGGGGGTGAAAGTGGAACGTCGAATAACTGTCAATCGCGGCCTCGACCTCCGTGAAAATTTTCACTGTAAACAGTAAAGTACTGAAAATTAAAGCGAGAAAAGTGGTCTGTGAAAAAAGGGTGAGTGTATTGAACCAAGAACCGAAGAATTGGACTCGATAAAGGTATCAGTTAAGACACAAGAACTAAATTAAGACGGGAGACGCCCAACCGCGTGAGAACTAAAATCGCATGCACAAATTGAGCGCACACGCTGCGCGCCGATAACAGCGCGTCAAGAAATGCGGCGCGGCAAACGTAGATAATAGTAAATACGACGTTGATTGAAACCAGGACCGGACTACCCAAATTTAACAACGAGAATTCAAAAGGAATAAACGGCAACTATGGACGAGGAAGAATTGAAGATTAAGCTCCAGGAAGCTATAGCAGAATTACAAGCAGAAATATCAGAAAGTCAAGCAGAAATAAACCAAGAATTACAAAGAAATAGACAAGAAGAACAAAATAGCTTAGCAGAATTAAGTAAACTAAGAAAAGAGTATTCAGAATACGAAGAAAAAATAAATAACGAATGAAAAGCACTCTGCAAAAAAGTAAAAATCCTAACGAGAAAACTAACAGACTTAGGGGCCAGAGGGGAAGCAAATACGAACAAAAAAGTGTATACCGCGACAAAACTATTAAGTCTACGAAAAGGAAATCCAACTAAGACAGTGAACGAGATGTGGCTAAGAAGAATTACAGAACTGAAGATTAGATCGAACAGAGACACAAAAGAACAAAAAAAGAGAAGAAACAAAAACGATGGATATTGGGCACATAGAATCTCCGAGGAACGAATTACGAAGCAGCAATAAAAGAGCTGGAACTAGAAGCTAAAAGGTACAAAGTGGAAATCCTAGCAGTGCAGGAAACGAAGCAAAAAGGTAATTTTGAAACAGCCTTGGAAGACTATATCTTCTTCAATAGTGGGAACGAAAAAAGGGTCTTCGGAACCAGCTTCCTGGTTGCAAAAAAGATTAAAGACCAGATAAAAATTTTCAAACCGGTAAACGAAAGACTTTGCAGCTTAAAAATGAAAATAGGAAACGTGGCACTAAATATAATTAACGGACATGCACCAACCGAGGAAAAGGAGGAAGAACAGAAGGACGAGTTTTACGAAAACCTAGAAAACTGTTTCGACGAAACAAAACATAAAGAGCCAAATACAATAACGATGGTAATAGGCGATTTCAACTCCAAGATTGGGAAGGAGGAAATTTATAGGCCCACGATAGAAGTCAATAGTAAGCATGACGAAACGAATGAAAATGGAACAAAATTGATAGGTTTCGCAGCAGGAAGAGAATGCAAAATCGTAAGCACGTACTTCCAGAGAAAAGACATATATAAAGGCACATGGACGGCACCGGACGGTAGAACATGTAACCAAATAGACCATGTGCTGGTACCAAAGAAGTACTTAAGGATGATAAAAAAAGTTAAAGCCAAAAGAGGTGCAGATGTGAGCTCCGATCACTATCTAGTTATGGTCACAATGGAGGGCAACTATGAGACTAAGAAAAACAAAGCAAATAAAAAAAGGGAAGAAAAGTATGAAGTGGGAAGACTGCTAGAAGAAGAGGAACAAAATAAGTATGTAACAAAAATAGAAGAAAGGCTAAGTCTAAAAGAAGGAAGGAAAAAACAAGAAGTTATAGAAGAAAACTGGAATGATATAAAACAAGCTATAAAAGGAGCAGCAGACATGGTACTCAAGAATAAAGAAAGAAAGAAGAAAATAAACAAATGGTTTAGCAAGGCATGCGAAAACGAACGAGATAAGAAATTAGAAGCAAGAAAAAAAATGCTAAGGACAGGAAATCTTGAGGATAAAGAAATTTACGAAAACCAAAGGAAAGGAACAAAAAGAATTTACAGAGAGGCAAAAAGGAAATACTGGCAAAGCAAGGCAGAAAAGACGGAAGAGCTCTTTAAGAATAGGGAAATAAAAACTTCTATCAAGAAATAAAACAGACTAAAAGAGGCTTCCAGCAAACGCCAATAGCTTTCAGAAATAAAAAGGGTGAGAGAATAAGTGATGACGAAGAGATTATGAAAGGCTGGAAGGTATACTTTCAAATGCTACTCAATGGAGGAGATGTGACAAGTTTAGATAAGGAAGAGAAAGAAGAAAACAAAAATCCGGAAAAAGAAGAAGGAAAAGAAGAAACGGAAATAGACAATGAAGAACCACCAACAAAAGAAGAAGTTAAAAACTTAATAATGAAACTAAAAAATGGAAAAACACCAGGGGAAAATGGAATTAAAAAAGAAATGCTCAAGTATGGAGGAGAGGATCTTACTGCGGAGATATATGAATTAATCAAGAAGATCTGGCAAGAAGAAAGAATTCCAAAGGAGTGGACAGAGGCAGTCATAACCCCGATACATAAAAAAGGAAAAAAGAACGAGTTCAATAATTATAGGGGAATAGCCCTCTTAGATTCAACGTACAAAGTACTGGCGACACTAATACGGAATAAATTACAAAGTTATACAGAAATAGAACTATCTGAATATCAGGCAGGGTTCAGACCAGGTCGCTCAACTACCAAGCAAATATTTGTACTTAAAGAAACCCTAGACAGATGCAGGGAGTATAACAAAGAGATACATGTGGCATTTATTGACTTCCTAAAAGCATACAATTTAAAGAGGGAATCATTAGGTACTCAAGGCTATGAAGAACCTAAAAATCCCGAGAAAACTAATTAAGCTAGTACAAATAACGCTGAAGAACTCAACGAGTAAGGTCAAATGGAAAGGGAGGAGAACGGAGAGCTTCCAGGTCAAAGAAGGTGTGAGACAGGGAGACCCGCTCTCAACAGTATTATTTAACATAGTGCTTGAGGAAGTGCTAAGAGGAAGCAAAATAAATCGAACGGGCAGTATAATCAACAACAAATACCAATGCTTAGCCTACGCAGACGACCTGGTGCTAATGGCAAATAATAAGGAAGACCTGGTTAAAATAATAAGGAAAGTTGGGGAAAAAGCGGAAGAGGCCGGACTGCATATCAACGACAAAAAGTCAAAATATATGGTAATGAAAAACCAGAATAGTCCCATAGAAGACCAAAACCTAATATACAGCCAACAAGGAGAAGAAGAGCGAGAGTTACAAAAAGTTGATGTGTTTACATACCTAGGAGTGCAAATCTCAGAGGACGGAAGAGAAGACGAAGAAATCAAAGCAAGACTGGTGAAAGGAGACAAAGCAGCAGGAGCAGTATCAATGTTGCTAAAATCAAAATTTATAAAGCAAAAAACAAAAATCCAGATCTATAAAACTGTGCTAAAACCAACAGTAACATACGGGTGCGAGACTTGGAAACTGGGGGCAGTAAGCCAACTAAAACTACTTGTATGGGAACGAAAGATATTACGGAAAATTTACGGAGGAATAAAGGAGTGTGAGGAGTGGAGGAGAAGGACAAATAAAGAACTGGAAAACCTATATAGAGAACCGACAATAGTGCAGTGTGTTAAACGAGTGAGGTGGTTGGGACATGTGCAACGAATGAATCATAACAAAGTGGCTAAAATAGTGCTGAGCATACACCCAGTGGGAACAAAAGCAAGAGGGAGACCGAGGAACAAATGGAAGGAAGAAGTGTTAAAGGACTTGAAAGAAATGGGAATAGATGACTGAAGAAGGAAAGCCCTAAACAGAGAAGAGTGGAGAAAGTTAACCCAGGCGATGGGCCGTAAATGCCTGTAAAAGCCATATATATATATATATATTTCTAACAACGAGGGGTCGAGCACTGCCAGCTGAACTGAACGGCTATAAACGCTGTGAAGATTCATGCCGAGGCAGTGCAGCCAAGTTGCTCAGGTCTTGCACCTTCCGCCTGACAACAAGGAAGACCGCAGGGTATCACTGGCAACAATCAGTGATATGCGATCCTAGCGATTGCATCCTTCTCGTGGTGGCCCCGTTGAGACTGAACCTCGCGGATCTAGACTGGGAAGTCGATAAACATCCCCCAAACCCAGCTGTCGTGTCGTGGCCAAGGGTCTGCACTTGGGATAACGATGCCGGCAAAGACGAACCTCTGGTCACGTCATTGTCGTTACACCATACATGGATGTCTCTGCTGTAGTCATGTATTACGGGAGATATCTGTGCTGGGGGTCTTGGCTTCACCGCCCGGACCAAGAGGAGTAAACCTCAATAATAAAACCTAAATCCTATGGTGGTGAGACCAGGCCAAGGGATGCGTGGCTGTCTAGATGATCAGTCCCTTCTGGATCTCCCTTGGGGCACCGGGCGCACCCCATTGTATAAAGCCACTTATTTTTAGTCTGTAGCTACTCGTGGGAACAACATGGAAGATACAGAAAACTCAAACTCAAATCCAGGCCTAGAACTCCTTTTTAGGTCTACACCCTCCCCGATGGAAACTGAGGCAGACCTAGGTCAAATCTCTCCCTCCTCGGTGGCGGACATTATTGGGGCGAATCCTCCGGGCAGTACACAACCCGAGGAAAAAACCCAATCTCACGCCCAACCTGAAGCCAATCCAACTTCAGGTAAGCATGAGAAAAGACTTTCAGGGTCACAAAGCCGTAGACTTGCTATAGAAGCGGCAATAGCTAGAGGGGAGCCCATTAGGCCTAGAAAACCTAGGGCAAACCGTCAGAGCAAAAAACTGGGGACTACTAAAGACCCAGTTCAAGACCCCAAGAAGAGAACCCGAACGGAGGGCAGCACTCCCTCCCCCACTGTTCAAAGAGAAATAAAAAAGATTAAGGGTGACGACTCAAAGGACAAACCCAGTACTTCTGTACAGGGACAGTCCTACAGTCAATCCCTTTCAGCCACTAAGATGGCAATTACTCTGCAAACCTACCCTGAGGGCAAACTAACCCCAGAACAGGCTAAGCAGATTCAACAGGCTCTCACTAAAGACATCTTCAAGTGTGCGCCTGGAACTGGACCACAGTTCACAAATAGCTACGCCCATGCTGGTGTGCTATAGGTGTCCTGTGCAAACGATACCTCGAAGCAATGGCTGCTGGAAAAGACGCCACAACTTCAACCATGGGAAGGGGCAAACCTTCGTGTTGGAACAGCAAAGGATGTGGTTAAAACTTCCAGAGTGGTGGTATGGATCCCCACTGACCTACTGGAGGCCAAAGAAGCCACCAAGATCCTTTCCCTGCTGAAAACGCAGAATCAAAATCTGGCCACTGAGGAATGGAGAGTGATCTCCAGTCGTTCCGAAACTCAGGGCACTACCCTAGTCCTTGCGATCGATGAGAACTCCCTGAAGGAACTGAGCAAAGTGGGATTTAAAGCCTACTTAGGTCTATCTCAGATAACCTTCAGGGTGTCAAAGAAGACTGACAAGCAAGATGACGCTGGAGGCAGTACAAGTAAACCTCCAGCATAGCAAGGCGGCAACAGCTGCCCTCTGTAAATACTTGGTCTCCAAGAACATAGACATAGCCTTGATTCAAGAACCCTGGCTCTTCAGGGGAAAAGTATCAGGCCTTGGAACTGTTAAAGGTAAGCTAATATATAATAGAAACCTTGATAACGTGAGATCCTGCATTTTTGTCAGGGAAGAACTTCATGCTCTAAAACTGATGAACTTTTGTTGCAGGGATCAAGTAGCTATTAAATTAACAACACAAATGGAAGGAAATCTGAAGGAGATAATAATCGTTTCAGCATACTTTCCATTTGACTCTCCTAATCCACCTCCAACTGAGGAACTACAACAGGTTGTTGAGTACTGCAGGCTATCAAACCTGCAGCTCATAGCTGGAATTGACGCCAATGCTCACCATGTTGCATGGAGTAGCAGCAACGTCAACAGAAGGGGTGAGTATCTCTTTGACTTTATTGTATCCAAAGATCTGGATATACTGAATCGGGGGAACAAACCAACTTTTAAAACACGAACTCGCGAAGAGATAATTGATATCACTTTAGCTACCTCTCGTATTAGCTCTCAGATAACTCGTTGGCATGTGTCCGAGGAACCGTCACTTTCGGACCATAGATACATTCGAATGGAAATCAGTAATCTTGATAAGCCAGTTTCGGAGTATCGTAATCCGAGAAATACGGACTGTGAGAATTACAAGCAGGATCTACAAGTCAATCTAATTAATTTCAAAAATGAGATTAAAAATAGTACTGATATCGAGCTAACCTCTGTTGAACTTCAGGAGGCTATTTTAAACTCATATCACAACAACTGCCGGGTCACACGACGAGCCACCAACAAAGATGTTAGTTGGTGGAACTCGGATCTAGCACTACAAAGAAAAAACACACGCAAACTCTTCAACAAGGCGAAAAGACCCGGTGAATGGGATAATTATTATCAATCCCTGACCGAGTATAATAAACAAATACGCAAAGCCAAAAGAGACTCCTGGAGGAACTTCTGTCAAGAAGTTGAAAACACTTCTGAAGCAGCACGACTCCAGAGGATTCTGGCTAAAGATCCTGTGGAACCCATTGGCACAATCCTAAAGCCAAATGGGAAATTCACGGAAACAAGTAAAGAAACCTTGGAGCTTCTTCTTCAAGCACACTTTCCAGACTCACATGCGGTTTATCCTGCAGACGAGCATCAGCCAAACCTCATTAACCCGATTATAAGGGCTGAAAAAACGGACTGGCAAATTTCAAACAAAATCGTTACCCACAAAGGTATTGAATGGGCCATAGATTCGTTTAACCCATACAAAGCTTCTGGTCCTGATGGCATAATACCTGTGCTTCTACAACAAGGGAAAGAGATCCTCACACCAAAGCTTTGTAGACTACTAAGAGCAAGCCTGGCAACGGGATACATCCCGTCTGTCTGGAAACAATCTAGAATTGTCTTCATACCCAAACCTGGAAGAGACTCTTCTCAGGCGAAGTCATATAGACCTATCAATCTATCTTCCTTTATGTTAAAGTTGATAGAGAAACTGATTGAAAGACATATCAGAGAGAGCTTTCCCTCAGGAAGCCTATTTCATCCCCATCAACATGCATATCAATCGGGGAAATCATGCGAAACTGCTCTCCACCAACTAGTGCGGAGAATTGAAGAGGCAATTAACTACCAAGAAATTGCAGTGACAGTTTTTATTGACATTGAGGGAGCCTTTGACCATACCTCCTTCGTGTCAATGATAGCTGCAGTAAGAAACCGTGGGGTAGAAGACACCATCTGCAGGTGAATCAGTAACATGCTCCATGACAGGAAAATACAATCAACCCTTTCTGGTGAGACCATGAAGGTGGAAGCTGCGAAAGGATGCCCACAGGGGGGAGTTTTGTCACCCCTGTTGTGGAACCTGGTAGTGGATGAGCTTTTAGTTGAACTAAATAGGGAAGGTTACTATACCCAGGGGTATGCCGATGATCTGGCGATACTCATCTCGGGGAAATTTGATAACACAGTCTCAGAGATTATGCAAAAAGCTCTAAGAATTGTGGAGAGGTGGTGCACCAAAGAGAGCCTAAGTGTAAATCCGCAGAAAACGGTACTGGTTCCATTTACTAGAAGAAGGAAATTGGACAGGCTAAAACTGCCAAACCTCTTCAATGAACAATTGCAAGTGAGCCAAGAAGCTAAATATCTGGGCATAATCCTGGATGCTAAGTTAACCTGGAGCTCACACATTCAAAAAATTGCACATAAAGGCAAAAGAACTATTATGGCAACAAAGCGTGCAGTGGGCAAAACCTGGGGACTTAAGCCAAGCATGGTACACTGGCTGTACACTGCTGTGGTGAGACCTATGGTATCCTACGGATCGCTGACCTGGTGGCCAAAAGTAGAACAAAAGCAAGCCAAACTGGAGCTTTCCAAACTCCAAAGGCTGGCTTGCCTATGTATAACAGGGGTGATGAGAAGCACTCCAACTGCAGCTATGGAAACCCTGCTAAGCCTTCCTCCCCTAGATATCATAATCAAGGCAGAGGCAAGGATGGCGGCGTATAGACTGAACTATAATGGCAACTGGCAAACCAGTTTCGTCTCTGGTCATACCAGAATAACCAGCAATATCACTAATCCATTACTAGAAATGAGCAGTGACACAATGCCTATCAGGCATAACCTTAACAAACCCTTTTACATTCAGCTAGAATGGAACGAAGGGCTGGCACAAAGCCGTGGTCAGGAAGGAAAACCAGTCTGGTATACAGACGGATCCAAAACTGATAGCGGTACTGGAGCTGGGATATATGGGGAATCTCCCCATTTTGAAGCCTGTGCATCTTTGGGGAAGCACGCAACAGTATTCCAAGCCGAAACTCATGCCATAGACATTTGTCTACAGGAAAACATAAAGAGGAACTATCAAGGCAAAGATATCCTTGTCCTAACTGATAGCCAGGCTGCCATAAAGGCCCTAGCTAGCTACCGGATTAACTCGAAACTAGTCTGGGACTGCCTTCAAAATCTAATAACCCTGGCAAACCACAACAAAGTAACCCTCATGTGGGTTCCGGGCCATAAGGGGATAAAAGGCAATGAAAAAGCTGATGCCCTTGCAAAAGAGGGAACAGAAATAGCATTTAATGGTCCTGAACCAGTATTTGGAATTTCTAAAACCTCTGCTCGTGGCTGGTTGGCTGGGTGGATAAAAAGATCGCACCATAACCACTGGAACCATGTGGATGGATTAAGACACAGCAAGACCATGCTAAAAACACCATCTAAAAAACTAACAGATGATGTACTGCGACTAAGCAGACACCAAATTAGGCAAGTGACAGGACTGATAACTGGACACTGCAACCTACGCAAGCACATGCATACAATGGGCATCCTAAATGAGGAACCCATATGCAGACTATGTAATGAAGAGGACGAAACAGCCTCTCATGTTATTTTTGACTGTGAAGCCCTCGCCCGATGGAGACATTCGCTCCTGGGTGGAGCCAATACAAGAGAAACTCTAATTAGAGAAAACCTAGTGAAAACGTTACTAAACCTAATAAAGACGGCAAAACTTTTCACTGAATAATGTGATATGATGAGTAACACAATAAGCCTAAGGCTGCAGTGTTCTAGGCTCCTAACCCTGTCATCAACTCACAATTCAATCAATCAACAACGATACACTATTCATTTATATACGACTTAACATTAATGATTTATATGGTATATTTATTTGTTATTTATTTCACTAGAGTTATGTACGCACGGGTTCATCTACATTATGCGCTTCTAGAAACGCCGCGATCTTTACTCGAATCTCCCGACAACGGCATGACGCATCTCGTATTAGTCACCAAGGCCGCTGACTTCACCCGTTGCATCTGGCTTCAACGTTGTTTCTCGAAGTCTGGAACGCTGTGACTCATATGACCGCAGCGGCTCGGCCCAAGTTCGTTACACTGCCCCCGCCTTAGGTCGTTCTGTCCCAGAACGAGTTGCGTCGGGTGCCTGTCCTCTCGCTCTTGTGGGAATTCGATGGCAGCATTTGCAGGCGATGCCCTTCTTGCACATGGACTGACTGATGAAGCAGCAGTCCACCGTGGGCTCAATGCTTCGCAACGGCTGTAACAGCAGACCTCGATCTGGACGCCGGTTGTCTCTTGTACTGCCGATCGGTAGGCCATCGGGAGCAGGTGAATGCACTGGTCTCAGTCACGCTGATGCTCGGAAACCACCTGGGACAGATGCTTCTCCATGGTTTGGTTCATCCTTTCCACCATGCCGTCCGATTGAGGATGGAGGGCAGTTGTCCGAGTCTTTTGTATCCCCAGTAGCTTGCAGACGTTCTGAAATTCATAAAATATTGCATGATCACTTGGGTGCCAGGAAACTTGCTTCTAGGTGGATACCTCATAATTTAACTGATGTTGAAAACCAGAACCGCGTAAAATGATGCAAGGACATGCTCAAAAAATTCAGTGCAGGATCATCAAATCTGGTATACGACATTATCACAGGCGATGAAACTTGAATTTACTCATATGAGCCTGAAACTAAATGTAAATCGGCTGTGTGGGTGTTCCAAAGTGAACCAAAACCAACAAAGGTTGTTCGATCTCGAAGTGTTTCGAAAAAAATTATTGCCTCATTTTTAGCTTTACTGGACATGTGTCAACTGTGGCCTTAGAAGATAGAAGAACGGTCAATGCTGAGTGGTATACTACCATTTGCTTACCGGAGGTCATAGCTGAAGTGAGGAGAAACAATGCGAGGAAGCGTATCATTTTGCATCACGATAATGCAAGCTCCCGCACGGCATTGAATTAATGTCTCACTGTCTTTATAGTCCAGATTTATCACCGAATGAGTTTTTCCTATTTCCTCTGCTGAAAAGTAAACTGCGTGGTCAGCGGTTTATGTCACCCCAAGAAGTAATTGAAGCATATAAATTCCATGTTTTACCTATACCTCCTTCAGAATGGAAAAAATGTTTTGAGAATTGGTTTGAACACATGCAAAAATGTATTAATTGTAAAGGAGAATATTTTGAAAAGCAATAAACATATTTCATTGAATTTTTTTGTTTTTCTAGTACTTTCCCGAAATTGTTGCAGCAGCCCTTGTTAAAATGGAGGATTATCGGAAAATGGATGATGATCTTTCTTGATGGACAGTTTCAGTTCCTGCAAATGGTAATAATGATTCGTTGAGGGTATCGCGAATCTATTATAACAATATTAGCTATAGCTGGCCGTCTGTGAAACAAGGGCTTGTTACGATATTAACACGACTTTACAACATCGGACCGCACTTCCACAGGATTAATTTGTGTTGAGAGGCAGCAGTATTAAAGCTCCGGATCAGATTAGCTCGTAGGGAGAGGAGGTCCTGTTTGGAGATAGTCAAAATAGGAAAATGCTAGGGTGCCACCGCGAAAAACTTTAACCCAAGCTTGAAGAGCTCACTCCGTTCGCGGCCGAAGCAGATTGGGTCTGCCATATTTGCAATAGCCCTTTTGATTTCAATGCAATTCCGTAATAGACACAAGATATGTTATATTTTTGTCGACGTTCACCGATTTACTTTGTGCAAAGGGCAAGACAGTCCAAGGTGGTACACTTGAGGTTTGATGTTTTGAGTTGTTACTTGAGGTTTGATGTACGTTGGGTACTCGAGGTTTGATGTTTTGAGTTGTGTGCTCGAGGTTTAATATTTTGAATTGCGTGTTCAAAGTTTACTAGTTTGAATTGAGCTCTCTTTCCGTTGTTTACAGGGATCCCTCCTTATTAGTTGCTATGTTTTTATCAAATTGTCTGTTTGTACTTTTAGTTTCTAAATTGTTTCATGTATTGCATAACTGTAGTTATATTATAGACTGCCTGTTTAGCTTTTTCAATCATTTTAAAATAGTTTAATAAACCTTATTTGTGATGTTTTAGGTTTCTTTGAGTAACAGTGTCATCACCTAAGCAGTAAGGAATCGCGCCCTTCAGGCGTTCTATTTAAAAGTTGTGTTTAACCTTTGAGTGGTAATTAAAAAGATTGTAAAACTGAAGTTGCACTTTAATAGTAGAAACAATTAAGCATATAGTTGGCAAACAATTAAGTAGTCATTTCGCAGCAGACCCAATCTGCTTCGGCCGCGAACGGAGTGAACTCTTCGAGCTTGGGTTAAAGTTTTTTGCGGTGGCACCCTAGCACTTTCCTATTTTGACTATCTCGAAACAGGACCTCCTCTCCCTATGAGCTAATCCGATCCGGAGGTTTAATACTGCTGCCTCAACACAAATTAATCCTGTGGAAGTGCGGTCCGATGTTGTAAAGTCGTGTTTATATCATAACAAGCCCTTGTTTCACAGACGGCCAGTTATAGCTAATATTGTTACAATAGATTCGCGATACCCTCAACGAATCATTATTACCATTTGCAGGAACTGAAACTGTCCATCAAGAAAGATCATTATCCATTTTCCGATAATCCTTCATTTTAACGAGGGCTGCTGCAACAATTTCGGGAAAGTACTAGAAAAACAAAAAAAATTCAATGAAATATGTTTACTGCTTTTCAAAATATTCTCCTTTACAATTAATACATTTTTGCATGTGTTCAAACCAATTCTCAAAACATTTTTTCCATTCTGAACGAGGTATAGGTAAAACATGGAATTTATATGCTTCAATTACTTCTTGGGGCGACATAAACCGCTGACCACGCATTTTATTTTTCAGCAGAGGAAATAGGAAAAACTCATTTAGTGATAAATCTGGACTATAAAGACAGTGAGACATTAATTCAATGCCGTGTGGGAGCTTGCATTATCGTGATGCAAAATGATACGCTTCCTCGCATTGTTTCTCCTCACTTCAGCTATGACTTCCGGTAGGCAAATGGTAGTATACCACTCAGCATTGACCGTTCTTCTATCTTCTAAGGCCACAGTTGACACATGTCCAGTAAAGCTAAAAATAAGGGAATAATTTTTTTCGAAACACTTCGAGATCGAACAACCTTTGTTGGTTTTGGTTCACTTTGGAACACCCACACAGCCGATTGACATTTAGTTTCAGGCTCATATGAGTAAATTCAAGTTTCATCGCCTGTGATGATGTCGTATACCAGATTTGATGATCCTGCACTGAATTTTTTGAGCATGTCCTTGCATAATTTTACGCGGTTCTGGTTTTCAACATCAGTTAAATTATGAGGGATCCACCTAGAAGCAAGTTTCCTGACACCCAAGTGTTCATGCAATATTGTATGAATTTGTTTCATGTCGATGCCAAGGGAAGACTTAATCTCTCAATATGTCACATGCGGTCAATCATTACCATTCTGCGAACAGCATCGATGTTTTCTGGAACAACAGTTCGTGGCCGACCTTCATGAGACTCATCACCGAGACTGCTACGTCCAAATTTAAATTCTTGATACCACCAGAAGTACGCCATTTCTGAAATTATTGCAGCAACCCTTGTATCAGAAAAAAATTTGTTAGGAAGAATAGGGAAACATCTGATAAAAAAAAAGTAAAAATCCAGAACATAGTATTTTAATTAAGATTATAACTACTCAATTTGTAAACTAATAAAGTATATCTTAACTAATATTACTTTAGTAATATTATTTCATTATTTGGAACAGTTACTGTTTTTAAAAAGTTTGCTGCTCGTATGTGTTACTACAAAACATTACTTAATGCATAATGCAGAATCTTTTAAAGATGAATCAAATATTATAATATTACCTAATTTACTGTTTAAATCTAATAATACTACTTTTAAATAACTATTCATCATATCAGAAAATATTTTTGTTTATTATTTAGTTATTTGTTTCCTGAAAAGTTTTCTTCTCTTCACCTAAGAGACATTGCAGAACCAACGATGATATACTCTATTCTAAATTAACTATTTTATTTGAACTATTGGCTTTATTATGTTTTTGCAAGACAGTGCTATCAATCAGTGGTACATGCCGAGCAGGAAGCTTCAATACTGAGATGTTTATTGTTTTGCTAATATCAACTTGATGTTATTCTGTTCTAGTCTCGTTTGAACCCTCTGTTTCTACTTTCTTCTTCTGTCCTTTTTTAATCTTAGCTCTTTTGGGGAGATGCCTCACAATATGTTCGCTATTTTTGAGTTTCTCCTGCTGCCGAGTTACGTTATTCCCATTCGGCGGATCATCTGCATCATCACCAACTTCCTTGCTGGTATTTGCAGGTTTCAACTTTCGCTTTCTTGTCTCCAGCATGCGCAAGACCTTGGGGTTACTAGAGCTAGCCTGGGCTTGGTTATCAAGATCACGTAGCATTGGTAGATTGCTAGTTTTTGTCATTTTATCCGGTTTTTGTATCTTATCTATTGGCAATTGTTTCAAAATACCTATTTTATTTGAACTATTGGCTTTAGTAAGATTTGCCGAGACACTGCTATCAATCAGTTGTGCATTCTGAGTAGGAAGCTTCAATTCTGAGATGTTTATTGTTTTGCTAATATCAACTTGATTTTCTTCTGTTCTGGTCTCATTCGAACCCTCTGTTTCTACTTTCTTCTTCTGTCCTTTTTTAGTCTTAGCTTTTTTGGGGAGATGCCTCACAATATGTTCGCTATTTTTGAGTTTCTGTTGCTGCTGAGTTACGTTATTCCCATTCGGGGGATCATCTGCATCATCACCAATTTCCTCGCAGGTATTTCCAGGCTTCCACTTTCGCTTTCTTGTCTCCTGCATTTGCAACACCTTGGGGTTACTAGTGCTAGCCTGGGCTTGGTTATCAATATCACGTAGTACTGGTAGATTGCAAGTTTTTGTAATTTTTTCTAGTTTTTGTATCTTATCTGCTGGCACTTGTTTCAAAATAACTATTTTATTTGACTTATTGGCTTTAGTAAGTTTTTCCAAGACACTGCTATCAATCAGTGGTACATTCCCAGATGGAAGCTTCAATTCTGAGATGTTTATTGTTTTTCTAATACCAACTTGATTTAGTTCTGTTCTAGTATCATTCAAATCCTCTCTTTCTACCTTCTTCTTCTTCTGTCTTTCTTTAATCTTAGCCCTTTTGGGGAGATGTCTCACAATATGTTCGCTATTTTTGGGTTTCTCCTGTTGCTGGGTCACATTATCCCCATTCGGTGGATCAGTTGCTTCATCACAAACCTCCTCGCTTGTATTTCCAGGCTTCAACTTTTGCTTCTTTGCCTCCAGCATTCTCAACACCTTAGGGTTAGTCTTCTTGACGGGCCTGCCGGATTTTCGGGATCCAATGACGATGTCAGAATCCCTCACCCCCTCTGTCGGGTCCATTAGAGACCCGAGGAACTGCATGGACATCAAGCAGGGCCATTTGAACAATGCTTTAAACCTCGTGGTGAACAGCTTCCGCTCACTGATTACCTTAGCATGAGAATATTCGTTTAGCTTTAGCAAATTCTGCTGCAGTTTCCACAAGATTTCGTCTTCCAAACCGGTCTTACTGGAGTGAAGCCGGACGTTGCTGGTGAAGCTTTGGCGGGTTGTCTCTTTGTAGAGCTCGAACTTCAGCAGGAATGTCCTCATGCCTAGTAGAGTGTGCCAATTTGGTGGCACCAAGGATTTCACCTTTGCCTTATGCTGCGGAATGGAATGGGAGGTGCTGGTAATTGCGGCATCACTCGATTGAGCTTTCAAAATCTTCAGGATTTCGAGTTCATAATCAGTTAAGATACTACAATCCTTGCTCTCGACGGTAGCATCTTCAACAAGCTCATTCATGTCTAGTCCGAGCTGTTCTAATAGCGTGTAGACATACTGAGCGTACTCGCTGACCGGCAAGTCGTCACCTGGTATGTCTGTCTCAAGCATGCAGCTGCCTTGCCAAAATTCTAAAAGTCTGTAATCGGTCACAGTATCTGCGACTCGTTTGTTGCGAACTGCCTGTGAGGAATTGGGTTTCTTTTGCTGCTTCAACAAGGCTTCCACTGTAAAAATACTTGCCGGCGCTTGGGACTTCTTCAGGTTTTTCAAAATATATGTCATGCGCTTCTGCCGTTCCTCATTGCACTGTGACATGTATGTGTGCTTCCGCCTGGGCACGTCCTCAACTTTCATGTTGGGGTCTTTGTCTAGCCACTTCTTTAAGGTCAGATACCTCTGCCGCACGTGTGATCGCGTGCGGGACAGCGCTTTTGCTAAGTCACTCCACTTCTCACCATGCACCCGCACATGTGCTAATATTTTTTCATCATCTACACAGGTGAAATTGCTCAGATTCATGGATAGGTGTGTTAAGTAGCTGTTGTAGCGGTTGCGTAGCTGAATGGATGTGCGGTGTGGCATGAATTTGCTCGCTTTCGAGAAATCCTTGCCAAACCGCTGTATCAGATGCATCAGCAGGATGTCCTCGGCTTCCGTAAAGACCCCTTTCGTAATGCCCTTGTAGGAGAGGTAGTATTTGTACCTGTGGGGTTTATAACATAAGCACACAGAACAAAACTGTATTAGAATACTATACCTATGGTAGAGCTGAAGCCTAGAACGGTCCTCGAAGTAGTTGGCGACCCGTCCCCATGGGATGTAGGAGCCCAGGCGACACTTCTCCACGACTTCCAACAGGAACTTGTCCTCGCAAGGTAAGAAGCGGTCCCGCCTGAACTTGTTGCATAGATGCGTGTAGTAATGAACGCACACTAGGTAGCCCGATCGGTTGGTGCCAAGCTCCCTCGCGAGGCTGTCCCAGTCTTGGTGGTGATATTTGATGACGAGTTCTTTGATTTGTGCATCTTCCTCCGGGCTCCAGTCCTTTTTGTTGACGTCTGGGTGCAGGTAGATGTTCCATATGGCTTTACATTCGTGTACTGTGTGGTGCCCTAGAAATAATTATCTAAATATGTAGTTTGCTCTTGCAAAATAGTTAATTTATATTTTGCAGCTGTATGTTATGATGTAAAATGTGATGTTCCAGTTCCTGTACTTTCTGAAAGTCTAGATTTAAAATATCTCTTTCTAACATATTTGGCTGCTGTAATATAATGTGACAGCAGTCCAGAAACAGAAAAATCACAAGGCAATAAATCAAAGTTACGAGGGCGGGATGATAATTGGTTAGCCTAACAATGAAAGACCGGTTTTGTTGTCAAAATGATTTTTATTTTTTAACATAGCCTTCTAGACCCTCAATACATTTTGTCCAGCAATGCTCTAAGGCTTTGATCCCATGACAAAAGGTACTTTACTCAAGGTCTGCAAAGGCGCCAACAGTGGCCTTGACCTTTTCAACAGATGAAAATTTTTATCCATCGAGGAAAATTTTGAGCTTAGGGAATAAGTCGAAGTCCGAGGGAGCCAAATAAAGTGAATAAGATGGATGCGAAAGCAAATCATGCTTTAATTCGATGACTGTATCCACTGCAGTAACTCTAGTGTGAGAACGTGCATTTTCCTGGTAAAAAATAATTTTCTTGTGCGCTAAACCTGGTCGCTTTTTGTTGAATATTTTGGTGCAATTGCTCTAAAATGTTAGCAGAGCATTCAATACTTATCGTTTAGCCCTGTGGAAGTTAATCGATTATCAAAATCCCTTTTGAATAGCAAAAAACCGATGCCACCATGCCAGCTGATTTTAGGGTAACTGCTTTCTCTGGTGCCGAAAAACTAGGTTCTGATCATTGTTTTAATTTAAATTTGGTTTGTGGGGTATAAATTTGATCAGTAGTAACAAATCATGCATAAAGTTAGTTGCATGCTTCTTAAAACGGTCCAGCCACTCTTATCCAAGTTGCTTTCAAACACGTTTTTGATCAAATGTAAGCAAACGCGGCACCCATCATGCGGACAACTTTTTCGTGCCCAATTCTTGGGTTAAAATATCGCACACCAGCTCTTTTGAGATGTCCACTACATTAGCTATTTCAATCAATTAGCCTTTTCAAAGTACGTCACAGTGACGTCATAGCTCCGCCCAACAACAGCTGATTGAGGACAATCTTTGTATGGTTTGTTAGGAGGCTTTTAGTGATTTCTCGATTTTTTACGCAAAAATCGAAAATTTTTTAGACGTTACTAAGTGTAGTTTAGTTTATAAGTAATTACGTTAGTGATTTTATGGATTTGTTGTTATTTAAGACTATCGTGATTCGTGAGTGAGCAGTAACTACCTTCTGTCAGCGAACTATCTAAAAGGTAGCAGTACTTTTTATTTAATTTTTAAATAAATGTAAATAAAAACATAGTCTGGATTAATGAAATCACCAAATGCAGCCGGTCTTCCTGGAAATTCCAAATTGATTCCGTTTAATCAATAGAGATGTTTTGATAATAGAAATGCATTACCCCTGTTAAAAAGTGGTCTGAACAAGCTTATGCTTGGACGGGTACGCGAGTAAGACGTGAGAGTGCGGAGTGGCGATAAAACACTCGTAAATCGGGCTTTATCCCATTATATTTTCACGTAGTGGTGTTAAGGTGCTAGTTAAGGTCCAAGTTTCAGTTTCAGAAGAGTTAGTAGCAAGTTAAACAGAGTGCAAAAAGTGCAGCGAAATTAAAGTTAAATTATTGCGAGTAATAAAAGCGAGTAAAGAGTCGTTCGACGCAAGGTCGGCCGAGGTAACGCGCGCTTATCGGGCAAGGACGGGTCTGCAGCTGGAACGCCGCGCCGGAGATTAGCCAGAGAGCGATAAGAAAACCGTATCATTCCGAGCTTGTAAATAAATCATTTGTTCTAAGATATACAAAAGTGCAGGGTGATAATAAACTCGCTCAATAATGAACAGCACGGAGGGTGAGTCAACGGACGGCGGTAAAGCAACGAAAAAGAGAGCAACAGAAGCGGAAGATAGTGAAGATTACGAGGAAAGAGCAGCTATCAAAAGCAGAAAACTAAATACTAGAACACCAAACAAGCCGAAACAGGATAAAGAGGATAAATTAGATAAGGTGATTTTGATGTTACAAAACCTAACAATCGAAGTAAACCAAGTTAGACAAGAGCAAGCGGAAAATCACAAACAATTATGCAAACTTAAGGAAGAGAACGAGGAACTAAAAAAAGAAAACATAGGCATAAAAAAAGAATTATTTGTAATGAATGAGAGATTAGAGCTCCTTGAAAGAGAGAAGAGGCGGAACAATATAATTATAACGGGCCTAACAACAAGTACGAGTGAACCGGAAAATTTAAAAAAGGAGATGAGTACGTTTGTAAAGTTGAACCTAGAAAAAGAAGTAATAATTAAAAAAGCCTACAAACTAGGACCAAAGACGTGTCTACTGGAAATGGAAAACAATGATGAGAAAAGAAAAATAATGGAAAATAAGATGAAACTAAAGAATGTAGGAAGCGGAAAGATTTTCATCAACAACGATATGACGAAGCGGGAACGAGACATTGATAACCTAGTACGGAAAAGAGCTTGGGAAGAGAGAAAACAGGGGAAAAGAACTACAGTAGGCTACCAAAAGTTATATATCAATGGGGTAGAGTGGAAGTGGAACAAAAACAACGACAGGCTGGAAGAAACGGTGAGGAAGGAACCGCCAATAGACGAGGATGCAAAAAACTAGTGGAATTAGGATCAGGTAGCACAAAGACGAACTTGGCAATGGAAACGGATAAGAATAGGGATAAAAAACTGGTACAACAAAAAAAATATAGCGAAACGAAAAGAATTGGAGTGTGGAATGTACAGGGGTTGAACGGAAAAGAAAATGAACTGGTACAAGAATTTGAGGCAAGCAACCTAATAATCTTAGGCCTCACTGAAACGAAAAAAAAGGGACAAGGAAGCATATTGGTAAGAAATGATCACCTATTACTATATAGTGGAGTACCGGAACAACAAAGAGCTGGTGCGGGAGTAGGAATCCTCGTAAACAAAAAATATGTAAAAGATATAAAAAGTTGGAAATTTGTCAACGAGAGATTAATAAGAGTGGACATAAAGGATGGAAAGAAAGAGACATTGACGATAATAGTAGCCTACGGACCATCTGAAAATGAGAATAAAGCGGTGAAGGATATGTTCTGGGAAGTATTGCAAGAAGAAAAAGACTTGATAAATAATAGTATATATATAATAGGAGATTTCAACGGAAGGGTAGGCAGCAGTAACCAAAAAGGATACCCAGTGGGACAGTATGGTGAAGATAGCTCGCATAATAATAACAACGGCTGGAGGATCATAGAGTTCTGTTTGCATAACAAGCTGGTAATAAGCAATACCTTCTTTAAGCATAAGGATATTCACAGGTATACGCGTGTAATGCAGTCACGAAACGAGAAATCCATAATAGATTTAATACTAGTAGAAAATAAGCAGAAAAAGCTACTCAAAGATGTTAGGGTGTACCGCGGCAGAGAAATCGGCAGTGACCATTATTTAGTACAGGTACAAATAAAACAAACAACAGGTGAATCAACACCACAGAGAAAGGAAAATGAAAAGTACAAGCAACCGGGAATTAAAGCTCACAAACTTTTAGAACCAGAAACGAGCATTAAGTACAGAGAAGCTACAAAAAGGGAGTTCAGTAAGGTAGACTGGCAGGGGATTAGTGAGATAGAACAGTTACGGGAAATGTTCAAGAAGACAATAAGCAAGGCTGCCACAGAAATATGTGGGCAAACAGTTCAAAGACACAAGAAACACACCGCCTGGTGGAATACCGAAATACAGGCAGAAGTTAAAAAGAAAAAGGAGCTGTGGAAAATATATCTTAGTAATAAGACAACACGTAACGAACGAGCATATAAAGAACAAAGAAGTAAAGTAAAAAAGAAGGTCAGTGAAGCCAAAAAAAAACCTGGGAAGAATTAGGAAATAAGATGGAAGAGAATAGCCAAGGTAATTCAAAACTGCTGTACCGCACATTGAAAAACTTCAGAAAGGACAAAACAGCAGGTATTAAGTGTATAGAAGATAAAGAGGGCAGACTAATAATGGACAACGTGCAAACAGTGGAAAGATGGCGGGAATATTTCTCTGAGTTATTAGAAGGCGGGGAGGAGAGGACGACACAAAGCAATGTAGAAGTGAGGGACCTAGGAGAAGTGGATGGAATAGACATAGAAGAGGTGCGGCAAGCTGTTAGAAAGTTAAAAAACGGCAAGGCTGCTGGGCAAGATAATTTAAAAGCAGAAATGCTAAAGTACATGGACAGAGAAGGATTTGCATGTCTACACAAATTAATAGACTTGGTATGGAAAGCTGGGGTCATCCCGCGAGACTGGACAATTGCCATAATTTTACCGCTGTTTAAGAAAGGCGATACAAAAAAGTGCTCAAATTACCGGGGAATATCTATATTAAGTTGTGTCAGCAAAGTGTATGAAATTATACTTGAGAAACGGTTGAGGCGAGACATAGAAGCAACAATAGATGACAATCAATGCGGCTTCAGACCCGAAAGAGGAACTACGGATCTCATATTCAGTTTGAGGCAACTAATAGAAAAAACTTTAGCACATGACAACACACTATATTTTTGCTTTATTGACCTTAACAAGGCGTTCGAAAACTGCCCTCGTGAAAAAATATGGGAAGTGCTGAACAAACGGGGAATCGATAAAATGCTAATTAGAGCTATCAGAAGTCTCTACGAAAATACTAGAAACGTAATAAGAACAAACAATGTTACATCAAATGAATTCGTGACGACCAAAGGGGTCAAACAAGGAGGAGTTCTCAGTCCTCTTCTCTTTATAACACTAATGGACGAGATAAACAAAACCTGTAAACATAAGCTAAAGAGAACCAGAGTAGGAGTTTATAACTTGCAACAAGTCTACATTTCAGAGCTAATGTATGCAGATGATTTAGTATTGATTGCGAACAGTGGAAAAGACCTACAAAACAACGTAACAACATGGAACAAAGAATAACATGAGCATAAACATTGATAAAACCGAAACTATGGTAATAAGTAGGACTGAGCAGCAACTACAAATTATCATTAACAATACTCGGATAAGACAAGTAGATAATTTTAGATATCTAGGTTCCATAATAAATGCAAAAGGCGAATTAGAAATGGAAATTAACAACAGAATAACGAGCACAGCCAAATTATACTTTGCCTTGAACAAAATATTTATAAGGAAGAAAGAAATAAGCATCTCCACTAAAAGTAAGATTTTTTTTTTTTTTTTTTTTTTTTAATAATTTTAATTTTAACCAGATCAACAATATACATTGCTATACATGGTTTTGATATTAATTACAATTTGGTAACTTAATTATCTTAGCTTTGAGGCAATCTAATAGTGTCTCCTCGAAGTTTAATTGTTAAACTATCTTAAATGTTGTCTATTACATCTTGGGGGAGTTTCCTTTTAAGTCTAGTGTGAATATTACGGCGACCGAGCTGTAGATTCACTGCACTTTCACAGAAGTTTATATTATCGAAGAACTTTTTGGTTAGTCTTTGGATAAATGTCTTTATTGGTTCAATTCCGAGTTCATTGTGGATTTGGGTGTTGGTGACAAACCACGGAGCATTAACTGCTATTCTAAGTACCTTGTTCTGGAATACCTGGATTTTTTTGATGTTGGTATCTGAGGCTGAGCTCCATACAGGGCAAGCGTACGTGATAAGAGATCTTAGCAAGGCTTTATACAAGAGTAGCGTACATTCTGTTCGTAGAGGGGATTTTCTGTTGACTAGAGGGATAAGTTGGGTTAGTCTTACATATCCTTCATTTAGTTTCTTGTTTATGTGCGCACTCCAAGTGAGGCGTGTGTCCAGTAACATGCCCAGGTACTTAACGCTTTGAGTTTTATCGGTCCAGGGTATGTTTTCTCCGTTAATAGTTATGTTTGGTACGTTTATAATACGCTTTAATGTGAAAATTTTATTAGCACATTTTGAAGAGTTAATCGTTAGTCCCCATTTTGTGAACCATTTTGCTGTGATGTTAAGGGCGCTTTGGAGTTGTTCGGCGGCTTCTGTGAGGTTGTTATGTTGGACGATGATTGCCGTATCATCGGCGAATGTTGCTATCTCACAGATAGTTTGATGTGGGATGTCGTGAGTATAGATGTTGTAGAGTATGGGTCCGAGTACGCTTCCCTGCGGGACTCCTGCCCAAGCGTCTTTTGTGGTAGATAACGAGCCGTTGACTTTTACTGCAAAGGTTCGGTTGTTCATGAAGGAAAATAGAATGGCCTTTAAGTAGCTAGGTATGTCTATGTGTAGTATTTTGTGTTTTAACCCGTCAATCCATACTTTATCGAAGGCCTTTGAGATGTCGAGAAAAGCTATGACAGTAAATTGCTTATTTTCGAATCCTTGCTCTATTAGCTCTGAGACCCTTTGTAATTGGAGTGTTGTCGAGTGGGTTTTGCGAAATCCGAACTGGGTTTTGGGGATTATGTTGTTGTTTTCAATTGCTTGATTTAGTCGGTGACTAATTACTTTTTCTAGTAGCTTTGATAATGTACTGAGTAGACTAATTGGCCGGTAGCTACTTTTGTCCTTGCCATTTTTTCCTGATTTCACAAACATCAAAATATGTGCATGTTTCCATCTGTTCGGGAAGTAGCCAGTTCTCAGGCATGCATTAAATAGGGTTACTAGGTAAACAATGCCTTTTTTGGGTAGGTTTTTTAATACCACATTGGGTATTAAGTCGTTTCCTGGGGCTTTTTTTAGCGGCAATTGCTTAATATAGGCCATGAGTTCTTTTGGGGTGGCGGGAAGGTCAAAATCATTGCTTATTGGCATGTGTGTTTCGTTGTATGCAATCACCGTGTTGTAAAAATGCCTGTTTTTTTCTGCAATTGATGGAGTAAAAGTTCTTTCTAAGTGATCAGCAAATAGTATGCTTTTTTCTTCGTCTGTGCTGTATCTGATATTGTTGTCCACCAATGTTGGTATAATGGTTTGTTGTCTTGTAATCGCTTTTGTTGTTTTCCACATTCCTGGGTCATTCTTTTCTAGGTTCTCTATGTGCCTTCTGTAACTGTTGATCCTGTGACTGTCTAATTCTCTTTTTATCCTGTGAGAAATGTTGTTTAATTGGTTCTTTACAAGGGGGTCTCGTATTTGCTGCCATAGTCTGCGTAGTCTACTCTTTTCGTTGATAAGATCTATAATGTGCGTTGGCGGTATATTTGGATTTGGTTTGCGGTTGTTGGGTCTTGTTTTTGTTGCGGTGCGCACTGCACTGGTCACGACTGATGTAAATGTTTCGATGTTAGTATCTATGTCTCGTGTATTATTTACTGGATAGGGATTGACTAACTGGTCTTTTAAAATTGCTTTAAATTTTATCCAGTTCACTGTTCCGTTTATTAACCTTGGCTGAGTTGTTTTTGAAATGTTTACATCATTTAGGGTGATTAATATCGGTAGATGGTCTGAATCTAGCTCGTTAATTATCGTTTGTTGCAATGGATAAGCCCAGTTCCTTGTCACCGCTATATCTAATATGTCTGGCTGGTGATCGCGTCGATATGGAAAGTAAGTGTATCCGTTAGGGGCGAGTATCTGAAGTTGTTGGTTTACTGCTATATTATTGAGTTGGGTGCCGCTAGGATTGTTCCTACGACAGCCCCAGTACGTGCTTTTGCTATTTAGGTCGCCTAGTAGCAGCGTGGGCATTTGGTCATCGAAGATGATGTTAAAATCGGCTGCGTTTAGTTTTACATTTGGTTGTTTATAGGCTGACGTGATTTTTATCTGCCTGGCGCTATCGATTGTTGCATATATGGATACAGCTTCAATACTATTACAGGTAGGGTTGTCGAGTAAGTTGAATTGGTATTTTTTTTTTATTAAAATGGCCACTCCCCCTGAAGCAACGCGAGCTGATCTATCATTACGTACTACGTGATAGCCGCTTATTTTGAATATCTCACCTTCACATAGGTGAGTTTCAGTTATACACGCAATGTCTATTTTATATCTTGCCAAAAAGGCTATGAGCTGTGATCGCTGGGATTTTATCCCATTAGCATTAAAATTTAAAAATGTGATATTTTTATGTGTATTTGTCATATTATTTGCCATTGAGGATGTTAGGGAGGAGATTGTTGATAATATAAGTTTTAATTTGCTCAATGATTGGGGTTATAAGTTGAATGATAATCTTACTTATGTTGTCGGTTAGAGGGGATGCGTTATCTATGTAGAAGGATTGATTTTGAGGTTGAGATTTTTGGGTTGTAGCTTGTGAGTAGGTTGTGTTTGATCGAGTAAAGTTTTGATTTGTTGCTTGCCTTGGTTTGTTGAATGGTGTTCGTTGTTTTTGAAGCATTACATGGTGTGGGCATCCTCGATAGCTGGCAGGATGTTCCCCCTGGCAATTAACGCAGATTGGTTTTGTGCTGATTTCTTTTTTGCAGTCTTTGGTATGATGGTCTTGATTGCACTTTACGCACCTGGGTTTAGCTGCACAATAGTTTTTGGTATGTCCATACTGCTGGCAGTTATGGCATTGGGGTATGTGTTGCTGTTTTCTCCTTACTTCAACTGTTACTTTGCAGTTGGCTAAGTATTCTAGCTTTAGGATGTTATTAGATACGTCAGTAGATGGTAGTATAACTGCACAAATAGGTATTGGGTGTTTGTCTCGATTCCTAAGCCGAGTAACGCTTTTTACTGGATATTTTAGATCTTCAAGTTCTTGTTTGATTTCGTCTTCTGTAAGCGATATAGGTACGCTTCTTATAATCACCGACAATGGTTTATCATTTGGGTTCTGGAAGGTGTGAAATTGTACCAGGTTTGCCATATAGTACTTTGATAGTGCTCGGTAATGCTCTTGCTTTTTTAAATTTACCTTAAGGTATGTGTTTTTTAGCTCAGTGGTGAATTCATCATTAGCTATTGCTTTTATATCTCTGATAATTTCTTTGTGATTAGATGTTGTCGCGTTGTGGATAAATAGTGGAGGTATTTTGGGGGTTATGCTACTTGGTTTATCTTGGCTACTTGATGCCTCGCTATTAGTTGAATTATTTTCTGTTGATAATTCGTTGTCTGAATCAAGAATATGATATCGATTTTTGTTTGTAGAATCGTTAGTACTCCAATAGTATCTTTTTAGTACTTCATTGACGGGAGGAGTTAATTCGCCTGACTTACGTTTCCCTGTGTTTGCCATTTGAATATCGTACCTGACCCTTGGATGGGGTCAGGCCGATTTGGGTTTGGAGTAGTTATTGCAGTTTATTTTTGATGTTTAATGTCACTGAACCAATTGATATAAAACACAGCCGGTCCGCGACCGCGCGATTATCACGAGTTCAAGATATCACTTCCAGCAGATCCTACGCGTCTGCACAGCTCGAGCGTCCGAACTCAACTCAGTAAGATTTTTAAAAGTATATACTTACCGGTGCTATTATACGGGTGTGAAACGTGGGCCATGAGCGACAAAGATAAGAACAGAGTGCAAGCAAGCGAAATGCGGTATCTGAGAGCAGTGGCGGGAGTGACCAGGAAAGACTGTATCCAAAACAGTGCAATACGCGAGTGCTTAAATGTCGAAGGTGTACATGTGACATTAGAACGGAGACAATTAGCATGGTTTGGACACATGGTGCGTATGAGCGAGGACAGAAAGGTGAAATCTATATGGAGGGCTGCAGTAGATAAGAAGAGAAGAAGGGGAAGACCAAGCAGAAGTTGGAACAGTGAGATAGCGAAGAGCCTCAGCAAAAGGGGGATGAACTGGAGACAAGCGGAGAGACTAACCGAAAATCGTCGTGAGTGGAGAGACTTCTGCCACGACGCCTCGACACCGTAAGGTAGAAGAGGATCGATTATGTATGTATGTATGTATGTATGTTTATGTATGTATAAATGTAAATAAAAACATAGTCTGGATTAATGAAATCACCAAATGCAGCCGGTCTTCCTGGAAATTCCAAATTGATTCCGTTTAATCAATAGAGATGTTTTGATAATAGAAATGCATTACCCCTGTTAAAAAGTGGTCTGAACAAGCTTATGCCCTCAGGAATCTCTCGACCTCTTCTATATCGCACACCAGGAAATCCAAAATATTTCTTTCTGTCTCTCGGTTACTTCTATTTGAACACCCAAACACAGCACAAAATCTTGGCTTTTTTGTCGGCTTCAAGGTTACATTTTTTATTCACTGTCAAATAGGTTACTTAACCAACTTTTGGATTAAACTAGAGAACTTCATTAAACTATTTTACAAGTCCATAAGTTCCTTCAATTTTGACCTGAAAAGAGTATTTTAACAAGGAATACGAAAACCTTAACCATTTGTTGGTGGTCATTGATACCCACATCACCATCAAATGTAATACAAATCGAGTGCTGCCTTTGTGTTTACACAATTAATAAACAACACATGAACTATAATGCTGTATTAAATTAAATCTGTACAATGAACACAAAACCTATACAATTAGAATTTATGGAAAGGTTCCATAAGAAAGTTAAAGTTGCTTGTCCACGATCAGCTGTTAGGGCGGAGCTTGTGGCGTCACTTGGAAATACTCAATTTCAGTCATTTGTCTTTCAACATCATATCGTGGATTTTGGTAACCATTTCTGTTGTAGTGACACTTCTTTGGTGTTCAAAGCGGTGCTCGTTTTGGACGCTGGTGCGACCCTATTAAATTTAACCATCTAATTTTTTTCGGTCGTATATGATGGAGCACATTCAAATATGTTTGCACCTTTTAAGACTTTTATACGCAAAAATTAAATAACCACACAATCTTCCATTGTTAAACAAATACAACACACATTTTCTTTAAACAGATGTTAACAACAAGCTATTTCACAGATTTTTATTTTATTTTGTACTCAGCCAACAGCCGTTAGGCCAATTATAGGCGTCACTGTACATTTTATGGGGACTTCCAACCCAACTAACGACTGTCATGATGTTATTATGACATCCGGGACCAACTATTTCCGTGGCAGCCATACCACGAGGGGCCGAGAGAAGCAGCCGTGAAACTCCCATCCAAGTGCTGACCAGAAAGAGCGTTGCTTAACTCTACTGATCGTACGCGGACGCTTGTTCAAGCTACACCACCCGGGACCTAAGATGGACTTTATATTTTCAGTATTGCCACTTCAAGATGGAAGTTGACATTTTTGAATATACATTTATATTTGTATTTAAAATGTGTGGAGGCTAACTAATTATCATCCCGCCTTCGTATATGGAGGGTGTGATAGTATGTCTCAGTCTAGTTTTCAATGACATTTCTAGTTAAAATTGTAGTGCGAACTCGTGTGTTGTCATGAAGAAGTCTTATGCTTCTGATTAACTTTGTTCCTCTTTTTGACCGGTATGCCGGCTTAACTTTGTCTATCAATAAAATGCAATAGTAAGCTAAATTAATGGTTTGTCGTTCTTTAAAAAAATCCACGCATATAATCCCTTTCATTCTCAAAACACATTAACAATAACTTTTTTCTCAGATGCTGCGGTTTTTGCTTTTTTTCGGCGGAGGAGAAATTTTGTGTTGCCATCTATCATGTCGTCTCTGGACCAAAATGGTGTCCGTGACTCATTTCAACAATTCTTCTCTTTCTCTTTGAAGCAATTAAGAAGCTACATCTTTTTGTTCTGGAGAAAGAAAACATGAAACTCAAGGGGCACAGACTTTGTTATAACCTAATTCTTGATGAATGATTTTTTCAATACTTCCCACAGTTATTCGCATGTATAGCATATGTCAAATATACAGGGTGTCTCAAAAAGAATGGGACACCGATTAGCCATTGATTCCTTACGTCATAATACATTGATTAAACCTAATATACCTTAGTACAAAGTCCCTTCAGTAAGAGGTTATAGGGCCTTGAAGTTCAATTTTTTATTTTTATTTTTTTTGTCAATTTCCACAAATGTAGAGATATCGATTTGAATTTTGGTATACATACTTACTATTATATACTACACTAACAAGAAAAAATTCATAAACTAGACTTGACTGTAAAGGGCACTTTACCTAACTTTCAAAACTTTTTTTAGCTCTAACTTTGTTATATGTAACATTTTTTAAAATTTTAGGTTATACTCTGAAAGAGAATTAAAAAACACAAAAATAATGTACTCTTAGTTCTTAAGCCTAAAAGCAACCGTTTACCGTAAAATGCCCATCAAAGGTTTTTGGTTGTCATTAAGACGTGCAATTATCAAGTAGCCATGATCACAAAAACAATGGGTAATGATTGTAATCTAGTAACCAACAACAAGAAATCAATTATTGACGTTGGTGGCATCAGGTTTTTGTCTTTTGTGCTTACGAAAATGCTGCGACAAACGAACCCTTCAGCATTGGAAAAATCGTTATGTAGCGGCATTTTCTTGAACATAAAAGAACAAATTCTTATGTCACTAATATCATTAATTGATTTATCATTGTTTTTTACTAGATGACCATTGTTTTTGTGATCATGCCTACTTGATAATTACATGTGTTAGTGACAACCAAAAACCTTTGATAGGTATTTTAAGGTAAACGGTTGCTCCTACGCCTATGAAGTAAGAGTACATTATTTTTGTGTATTTTAATTTTATTTCAGATAATAACCTAAAATTTTAAAAAATGTTACAGATAACGAAGTTTGAGCTAAAAAAAGTTTTTAAAGTTAGGTAAAGTGACCTTTACAGTCAAGTGTAGTTTATGAAATTTTTTCTGTTAGTGCAGCATATAATAGTAAGTACGTATATCAAAGTTCAAATTGATATCTCTACATTTATGGAAATTAACAAAAAAATAAAAAATAAAAAATTGAACTTCAAGGCCCTATAACTTCTTACTGAAGAGAATTTGTACTAAGGTATATTAGGTTTAATCGATTTATTATGACGCAAGGAATCTATAGCTAATTGGTGTCCCATTCTTTTTGAGACACCCTGTATATATATATGTCAATGCACTTTTTGTTCTAATATTTACTTGATGATCATCGGATCTGAAGGAAATTTTATTGAACAAGTAAGGTGGGACTTGACTGTTAATTATTTTTAAATAAAAAACTGCTGTATGCAATGTACGTCTGTTGGACATGTTAAGCCAGTTTGCCTCTTTCAATTTATGAGATACATACTGTCGTCTGTATACCATAGATAAATCGTAGACATGAATTTTGAGTATATTGGATTCTTATTGCAGTTTTTTTTTTAAACCTGGAGCATAAAGAGTATTACAATAATTAAAATGATGATCACAGTTAATAATCTAGGACATGGCAAGATCATGTCACACATCAATAACACAATATTAGAAATGGGTTCTGATTTATAATCAAAACCTATGACTTTGAAAAGAACTTTACTGTACACACAAGTTGGAATCTGGACCAACTACCAACTCCAACAAATAAGAACATCGTTTTTTACACTGGATGGATCTAAGTTTGAAGAGAGGTACAGGCTCCGGTGTGTACAGTACCAATCCTAGAACCAACGCAAAAGTCAGTCTAGGAAAGTTTTGTAACATCTTTCAGGCTGACGCAAACATCAGCATAGAAAAGAAGCTGCTCAATCGAGACACACACATTCTCTCAGACAGTCAGGCAGCACTGAAAGCGCTAAATGCTTTCAGTACTTCATCGAGACTGGTCAAGGAATGCAAATCCAAACTTCCAACCTTAAGCCAGGGAAATACAGTAAAATTATGCTGGATCCCAGGTCACCAAGGTATTGAAGGAAACAAAAATGCGAACCAGCTCGCAAAAGAAGCAGCCCGTAATGCAATGACCGGTCCAGAACCTGGTCTAAGCATTCAGAAAAACCAAGCCCGCTCAGCAATTAATGAATGGGTCAATACCGCACACCAACTAAGGTGGAGAAACTACAATCAAGCAACACACTGCAAAAGATTGCTACAAACTCCGAATCCACAACTCACCAAAATCCTGTTGAGACTGAACAGAACTCGAATCAAGCAAGTAAGTCTAGTAACAGGCACTGGAGCATTCAGTGAATTTATGCACAGGATCAATATCTATAGAGATGAACCTGTTTGCAGACTATGTTAAGAGGATGATGAAACAGCCTATCATATCCTCTTTGAATGCCCAGCATTAGAGCGTAAAACACACCAACTCGATTGGAGCCTTAACTCTATTGACAACCGCAAGCTAGTAGGGGACATTGCAAGTCTAGTAAAAGATACGGATGTCGGCCTGCTAACTTGAAAACTCCCGACAGTACAAAAAGCCCAAAGGGCTGACGTGCGCATGCCAGCAGAAGGCAGTCGTGGAATCTAAATCTAATCTAATCTAATCTAAATTACAATAATTAAAATTTCATAAGACCAATGCATCACCCAACAAAATTTTCATATCTATCGAAAGGCAGTAACGGTGAGCATACAGTAACTTTAAATTATAATACACTTTCTGAATACATCGGGAAACATGTTGTTCGCAACGTAGGTCGTTATCAAGGAGCACACTTAAATTCTTACACACGTTGCTCTGCACTAAAACGTCACCACCCACTTTTATGTCAATCGACGCAATTGCTTGTTCCCTTACTGTTCTATACCAAACAGCATAAATAACAATTTAGAGGCATTTATTTTTAATGAATGTTTTTCACAAAATTCTACAAGTCTCGCCAGGTCCTCGTTCGCCAACGATATCGATTCATTTAGCTTATGATACGGAAAAGAGTAATATATTTGCGTATCATCAGCGTACATGTGAAATTTACAATATTGTAAGCAAGAAGATATATTATTCGTATACAGTAAAAATAGAAGAGGACCTAGAATCGAGCCTTGTGGAACACCCATTGTGACAACTAGCGGATCGGAAGTTTTTTGGTGAATAGTGACCATTTGTGTTCTATTAGACATATATTGAATTTAAGTATTTTAGGGCTCGGTTTGCCCTTTGTTTTTACTTACAGTTTGTATTCCCCTTGTACCATTTTACGTTATCGCTATCTTTTAATTTGCATTTTCAACTCGGAAAAAACTCGTTCAACTTTCCGTGTAGCGGAGCCGTGTTTACACGGTTATCGCGCTGCCACGCACCCATGGTAGAAGAGGTTGAAGATAAGTAAGTAAGTACGTAGTAGACAGATATTGATTTATTAAGCTGACAGCCGAGTTATCAAAACCTATGAAATGTAAAATAGATAGCAAAAGCGTGTGGTCGATGGTGTCAAAAGCTTTCGAAAAATTTAAAAGCACTAATAAAGTTAATTCTTTGTTATTAGTAGCTTGAATATAATAATCTGTTATAGCAATTAGAGCAATATTGCAACTGTAACTGGGACAGAAGCCAGATTGCGTTTTTGGAAAAATATTGTGCATGCTAACGTAATTGCGAATTTATTTATCTAAAATGTTTTCAAGAACTTTAGATAACGTGCAAAGAATACTTATTGGATGAAGCTGTTTGCTTTCTGTTGATAGGTCAGTTTTAAGCAGAGGTATAACTCGTGCGGATTTCCAAGTATCTGGAAAAACGCATTCTGTTATGCGGAAATTCATGACGTGTGTGAAGTGTGGCAACATATGAAGACAGAGGACAGCACTTTTGTAATAACTTTATATTAATGTTATCAGGACACGTAGATGTTGATTTAATGGCGAAAAGAATATTTCCAACTTCCAATTCACTTGTTTCAACAAACTGAAACGAGTTTTCCAGATCATGTTTTTTATTTGCGGAGTAGTAGTTAATTAAATCATTATTATCTATACGAGAGTTACTATTAGAAGAATTTATAAAAAAATTATTAATCTCGTTTACGTTTTGTAACTTAAGTGGCAATTCATGTTTTTTATCTCTATTTACAATATTCAATTTCCGAAGCTCTTTCCAAATTGCCTGAGGTTTATTATTTTTATAAATTTGATTTTGCAGATATGCTCTTTTCTCTCTTGCAATTGCACCAGTGACAAGATTTCTCAGAGATTTGTAGCTATCCGAATGTAGTGGATTTTGAGTTTTTTAAAATTTACCCAGAGCTTTGTTTGGCAATTTCATCATAAATTTCACGTTATCCGTAATTCAAGGTTTATTCGTTCTGGATATTTTAAATTCTTTAAGGGGTGCATGTTTATTAAAAATGCAATGTATATGTTCATTTAAAAACTTGATCTTGTCGTTTATGTTGTGCATATTAAAAATTAAAAACCATCGTATCGCGTACAAATCTCTGAGAAAAAAATCATTATCAAATAGTGAAAAATCCCTGCACATACGAATTATGGGTTTATTTGTTATTACAGGTAATGATAGAACGCAAGAGAATAGACAATGATCGGCAATGTGCTCGACAACAGATTTGCTTTCATTTCCTTGTTTATATATTTCTTTGTAATTGCAATTGCAAAATGAAATAAATAGCATAGTTCCTTATTATCACCAATAAGTTATAGGCAGCTATTAAAAGCCAACTCAAAGCAAATGATAACGATGTGGAGTCTATTTATTGGCTAACAAGAAAAACTCGTGGAAAAGAATGATGTTAAACGCCGAGAAAAAAATCCACTGAAAAAATTCGGGAGAAAAAATCCCAAAATGATTGCTCCCTTTGATATTCTTTCTATTTTTAATAAACCTCTATATTGTTATTTTTAACATCAATTATTATAAATTTCAATGCGCTTATATGCACTTTGTCTTCTGAAATAATGTTTATGCCATTTATGTAGGTTATTGTAGTATACTAAAAGTTGTTCTCTTTATTTGTTACACTTAATTTTATTTATTTACTCTGCAAATTTAAACAGTAATCTAACAATTAGGTAACAGTTGCTATTATCCTTCCACACAAATATGTAGATCTGCATACACCTAATTGATTTTTTTATACTCAAGTGAGCCTGATTTGATTTCTCAAAAAAAATATTATTTGTTCTGCAAATGTTTGTATTTTAAATTTTTTCAAGTTGTAAATCACTGAAAAGAACATTTTCCGTGTTCACACTGACAGTTGTAAAACGAAATTCGCCTAAAAATTTTACTAGTGTTTTTTATTAAAATGCAAATAATAATTAATTTCCCACGACAGTTATACAAAAAGTTGGTAAATGATATGTTTTAATAACAAAAGTGGTACGGATAAAAAAACTCAAAAACTAGGACAGGTAAGTCAATATAAGGGCCGAGCACAAACTATCATTTTGGTTAAAATACTCTTTGCTTTTGGGTTGGTCATAAATATTTCAAATTTTACGGTTGTTAAAGAACCTTTGAAACATGTCCTCCTTACAACAGGATGAATTAGAAACGTTATTATATACTACATGAAAACGAGACGACGTGGAAACTAAAAGAAGCAAAAGCAAATTTACTCAACGGTTGAGAAATAACATCTAACAAATTAATTATGGCCGATGGGGTTTCATAATTATTCTAAAATAATTATTTTCAATTAGAAAAGCATTGTAAGTTCTTGCAATTAAGTTTGAAGTTGCTCCTTAAAATTTCAACATTTTTTAAAAGGTTTTTCTCCAGTAAAAGTTAGTCTGTAAATTCAGTAGTTTAAATAAACAATATCTACCTTGCAACTGAGTATCTGCAATCAAATTCCAATCAATTCCATTAGTTGATCCATAAGGGGGCGTTTTCCGAGGCCATTCCTTACGCAAAGCCTCCAGTTTTTGCTGCAAGCTATCCAAGCAACTCTGCAAGTCATTTTTGCTTACATCACCATCCGTCTTTTTAATTTGCCATTCAATATCATGAATTTGTTGCTTTAATTGCGATTCACAGTAGTTGTAATAGCTAGTCTCGATACCATTACGCAAAGTCATCTGATGCCGGTCCATCCACCTCCTTCCCTCACGGAACTGCGTGATGGAAAATTCCTTATTCTGCACTTTACTCAACCAGTCTCTGTTTGGAGGCGCCCCGCCGCACTGCTGGTCTTTAAAATAGGGCATCCCCAGCTTCCAAATGAAGGTTTTCAGAGGGCCCACCACCTTCGGTTCGTCTTGCTTCAACAGTTTTTCGCATTCTCGCCTCGAGTTTTCCCTGTAACTGTACAGGCTGGCTGCCAGCCTGGTGTACAGCTGCTTAAGCTGCTGCATTCTGAGCCGGTTTTGGATCAGAGAGCGCTGCAATGTGGGGTCTTTGCACTGCTTGATCACGTTCTCCTCCTCGCTGCTTAGGCTCAGCACGTTTTTGTCGCCATACTTGCACAAAGAGGCTATGTTGAAGTTAGTAATTTGCACATCCTGCTCCACATTGTCCACCTGCTCCACGTTGTCCACTTCGTTTTCAAATAGGACGCACTCGTTATCCACTACCTATAAAAAGCGTTCATTAACTAGTGTTGTGCTATCAAGGATTAATTTACAAAGTCCTCCTCTTCGGAGTCGCTGTCATTATCGAGTATCTCCCCCAACTCTTCTCGGAGATCATTCTGAAAATCGTGGAAGAAGGTTAAATTACATTTGTAGGAAGCCGTATTGAATTGTTACCTCGTCGTCGTTGTGACTTATATCAGGCGTCTCGCCCCCAGAAGACACATTTTCGAAGTCACCCATTGTTGTCAATTTCCTAATTACTTAGTTTGCTTCTTGTACTCATGGAATTATTTAAAAACACGTTGTTATGTTGATAGTTGTCATTTGACAGTTACCCTTTGGAACTGCTGACCTGCTCCAGTGGCGTACTGACAGATTAAAGCTCCCCATACAGTAGCGTAACGTCAAGATAATTTAAAAAAATCGTTTACCATTTTCTTATAGCTTAATTGGAATCTCTTCTATTATTAAACGTAAAGGAAACGCAATTAATACGGGTTCTTTAAAAATATCTACGTTTGTAAAAAACTAACATACAGTGTAGTAAATGGTGAGTTGACGTCCTAAGCGCCGTGTTTTATAAATTTCAAAGGATGGGGGCTCAACCTAAATCAAAATGTATGTACATATTTGTTTTAATTATACATAAAGCGGGGGAGGAAAATATAAATTTATTATTTTTTCAACAAAATATATTATTTGTACGCAACTAACTAAAAATGTTATATTTTTCCTTAAATGAGCAATAAAAGAATGAAAGCAAAAACTACAACAAACGAAACAAAGTTAATATATAAAACGAACATAAATAAATGTCAATGTCGCTGATCAACAAAATAGAAATCTTTCTTTTTGGTTGACTAATAAAAAAAATAAACTCCAAAAACATAAAAAATAAAGTTAAAAAATATTAAACAAAAAGAACATAGACTAAAAGATCATTATTCTTCAAATGAAAAAGTATTACGTCGAACTTCATTTCGTCCATTGAATACATTTGCAATTTTATTTATTTCTAATTTGCTCACTTAGTCTTATGGACATTTATCACAGCTACACTGTTAAGGCTTTTTTGACCCTTAGTTGATCTGAGGAAAGTGTTGAGCCTAAGAGTGCAAAGAAAAAACGTTGCGCAATACATGTCGGTACTGGAATGATAAAAATTACTTTTATTAGTTTTGTATCTTCAGAAAGTAAGTGGATATAATTAACATGCTGTTATCCCCTTCTTTTAAAAGATTGACAATATCATTAATATTTTCAGTTACAGCTCTTTTTGACTTCTTTAAAGGCGTATGAATGAGGCATCACATCATTTTTTAAAAGTTTTATTAAGATGTTATTGCATATTTAATTTAAACCTACTAAAACTCGCACGAAAATGCCTTAGTATGTCATGGCTGCTCCGTGAGGTCACAAAGCAATAAACAAGCGCGTGCGCGTTAGCAAATTTACTGCAAACAACATTGTACTTGATTTTGTGACTGCTCCGCATGATAAAAATGTTTGAAGAATAAATGCCATCACTTTTAATTTAACGCAAAACAGAACCAAATCAGCAAAACCGCACTCTAATCTGCGATCTTTGAAACTACTGCAGCTGCAGAGATAACGCGCGGACTGGGTTTTACGGGTTTTACTCTTATGTGAAGTTAACTTGTGCTGTGAAGCAGTTTCATGATCATACACACATTTTTACATTACACAAGCATGTTTGTGCTAAGTACACACAAATTTTAAATTACAGCAAACCTAAATTCATGCTTTTGTACAAAACAGAATGTGGTCAAGTTTTCAAGTAAGCGAAGCGGCTTGGAAATTTAAAGCGCAATGAGTGGGACAACGTGCGATATAATTACTACTGTCAGAGTGACACAAATAGTGTTTCGGGTCTCTGGCGAAGGTAAATAAAACTCGCATTCCGCTAGTTCGCTGCTTCTTAGCGGTAACCCCACCACATTTACTTATTGCTGATGTAAAACACGTTTTGCGTCATATGATAAATTTTGAATACTGTGTGATTTATTTACATTCTTTTGTTTTGGGTCCAAATTAAATCTTATTTTTCTTGTTTTAACGTAAAATGTATCCAATCTGCCTTTGATTAAACATGTTTTCTTTTAAAACTGTTAGCCATTGCAGTACCCTATTGTTTCAGTACATTGTGTTTGAAACCTACCTCTCAGGGCTACCAGTTTGATCAATTAGAATAGAATAGGTTTTTATTTGTGGGAATATCAGTTTGTACATAAATAAATAACATATACCTAATAATCCTTCTTGAAGTGAGATACCAAAAAGTACTGAGTACTTGTCCATGGTATTTCTATATATTACTTCCCTCGCCTGAAAGACGAAGGAAGTATTGTAATCACGAAAAAATCACCTTCCGAGATTTCTTCAGATCTCACGTTTCAAGGTCCCTAGATGACGAAAAAGAGGTTTTCTTAATTCCGTCTGTCTGTCTGTCTGTCGGCAATATAGCTTAAAAACTATTTTTCGGAGGCAGACGATATTTTGCA
>CALNHX010004653.1:0-122437 GCA_940337035.1 Agriotes lineatus | reverse complement strand
AGAGATCCGGACACAGGAATCAAACGCTAAAGCAGGCATAGCAGGTCCGGCAGCATTGGGAAGAAATCAAGAACGGCAATTCGCCAAGCGATGCGCGAGCTTACCCGAATAGTTCGAACCTTGATGTCCTAAGCTATTTTCAAAGAGCGAAAACGGAAGGAGTTTAAGCAGTACAGAGCTCGTAACTAATTCGGTATGAAGCGATGTGTCACTAAAACCGACAAATTAGATTCCGCTTGCTAAAACCTCATGGTACTATTCGTCAGGCGATCGCTGGCTTTCAACTTTTTTCTTCTGGAAAGGAAAATAGCCGCCTGCACACGCGACCGAGCATGCACGAGAAGCCTCCCTGCTTGTGAAGAATACCATACTGAGAACTTGCTACCCCTTTTTCTGCTTTTTGGGCGCGAAATATAACATTTTCAAATTTTTAAATTATCTTAGAGCTACTTCAGTAACAAAGAATGTAAGGACCTATTAACATTTGAGGTAGGCAAGTACAAGCAAAGGCAAAGCCGTGTCTTGTTGCCTGCCGAAAATGTTAATAGGCGATACATTCCGAGTTATCTTATTATATTTTTCCCGCTGCTTATCGAAATTTTCCTAGATTTTTGAAAAAATCTTTTGGTTTGTCACCAGGATTAATTTTCGTGAGTCATGTTACCTGTGAGTGTCACATGTCACATAAATACTTGCAATTATTATATAAAAACGTCTAAGTCTGCATATTACGTTGCTAATTTTATTATCCTAGGAACTTAATAATAATATTAAGTTCCGTTGACAAGGGAAAGCAGCAAACAAATATAATCACCGAGTTACCCGTTTTGTTACTAAGGCTGTATCACTGACTTACATGATCAGCAGCGGGAAAACACTACATTAGAAAAGTTTTGTATAAAATCCTCCACAACGTTTTTTAGATTTCTGCCTGTCATTTCGACTTCTTTGATTCCGATATTATCTCGTTTTTATTTCTTTATGCCATTCTAGCCTCTTCTTCGTTATTTCAACTTTGTTCTAGAACTTCTGTTCTTTTCATTTTTTTCCGTTTCCGTTTATGTTATTTTTTATACTCGATAATAATAAATTGCTTTGGCTCAGCAATTTCTGCTTTTGGTTATATTTCGCTTTTCTTCCAACTTTTCTGCACAATATGTTTTGTATTTTTACTTTCCAGTGTAGAAGACCATTTCTAGTTAGTGTACCTGTATAATACTTTCTAGTAAGAAGTAATTTAAAATCATCGTTATCAAAGCAAGAGTAATTTGTAATCCTGATTCAAATATACTATTCAGATTCTATATAGAAGTTTTGAGTTTAAGATATAGAACTACATAATGTCTATGTTTATGCTGATATTTACACTAAAGCATGAAGTCACCAAATAAATACTACGAAGTACGCAATTAATCATCCGCTACTACCATAGCAAGGAAGTTATAAATTAATACAAAAACGGATTACACCAGATTTGCATCCTGAAATCGGAAGCATTAGTCAACAGATGTACTAATAATAACGGTTTTATTCAATGCTAACTGCTCCCATTAGAACGAGTAACGTGAGCGGGGTTTCTTTAAGTAGGTGATTCATTGAATGTCAAAGTGCACTTCTCCACGCAATGCTTCATTTAGTCAATGGAGCGAGAAATGCACTTCTGGGCGCGCAAATCTTAATCGATTCACCTTTTCAACCTGAAACATTCACATTCCCCGCGGAAAATGATTGGATTGAACTTCAAAAATTGCCACAGTCCTCTATTATACCTATTTTCGTTGCTGGTATTTGAAGCTATTGGAATTTTTCCAATATTAAGGTTACACAGCAGCAATTTCGTTTTAAATTTAGAAAACATTTTTTAATCGTAATTAAAATATACTAAATAATTAAATATATATATATATATATATATATATATATATATATATATATATATATATATATCTTAGGCTCATATGATTCTGGACAACTTCTGATAGAAAATACTACAGCTGTGTGTGTAGGTAATTTTCATTATATCACAATCATGTATACAATATTCGTGTGTAGAGCTTCTAACTTTCACTGAACCAAGTCTGATCAATTTTTAAGGTGTAAACTAACCGTCCTCTAACATTTATAATTTTGTAACCCTCCAGCCATCGCTGAGTCTTATCTAAATTTACTTCTTTATGAAGTATTGTGCACCTGTATTAACGTTCGGAAATTAATTATTTCCCCATTATTTTTAATAACAAAATGTTAAGCTTTAGAAGGATTCCAGATATCGCAATGTGCTTTGTTAATAAATATGTTATTGCAGACACGTTTTAAAAACACTAACACACATTATTACAAAATATTTTTGAGATACTAGTTACATATACATATACCTACACAATTCAGCATAGGGCTGGTCGAGATTTAGTTAAATTAAGATTTGTGGCTTCAAAAACCTGATTCATCCACCTTACAGCGCAAATTTCGATTTGGCTACTTTTTTTCCTTCAGTGCTTCAAAGAATTCTTGGCCGGAAGAAATTTTGAAGTGACGATCAATTGAAAAATAACGTTGTGGTTAACAGCTAAACTATAGAGTTCTATGCCGAATAAATTATTATTGGAAGTGGAAGAGTTATTGTAGACATATAAGGTAGTTTTATGGGGACTCTTAACCGATAACAAGTTCACATTTCATATAATGTATAACTAAACCTCAACAAAATGTAGTTAGGACTTATTAATAGTTCCTCAGTTCTATAAATTTATAAATAGTTATTCGAAATAGCACACATAGTCACTGTATCTGTTTCTGCTGCATGACGTCATTATTCAATTTGCTGCCTTATTTGAGTATGTATAGAGCTAATCAGTACCAGTATTATAAAGCCAAATTTGAGATCTGAATTATTTCAATAAAGCGATGAAAACGGTTGTAGTAACACGTGGAACTCGTGAACGCTGAAGTAATGCGAAGGTTACTTTTATTCCAGCCGGTAATTATGGTTGTTCAAAGTAGGTGTTCACAGCTAATAACTTAGGCACGAATCTCATTTTTTAGTACGTAACGCTTAAATGTTTTGGGTGTAACATTCATTTGTGTATATTAGAAGCATTATATCTCCAGTGTCATCTTTTATCGTAATACATTTTTGCAAAGTCGATTTTGAAGTTTATGTTAATATTTGTAGACACAGAACCGGGGTTTGAGGATATTTTTTTCTGAATTTGGATCGGTCTTCGTGCATAAATTTACAGGCTGGCGACTTACCCAAAAGGGGTCCAAGGGTTGTGGATTATAAGCACGAAATCGAGGAAACACAGTTAAATTCCACAATCAGGCATGCAAGCAAGAATAAACGACCATTTACGTTAATTCATACCCAAAAAAGAATATGAATTATAGATTCACGCCACAAAAAAGTTTCAGAGATTACCATTTACGTTTACATTTGGCAGTACCTGTTTAAAATGATAGTACTTACAGGGGCTTTGTGGACCCCGTGGCGTTCCCGCGTAGCGTCTAGCAAGGTACCTCGTTCAAAAATAATATTCAGGTGCACCGCTGATTATGTGCCTATAAAAATCCTGCAATACGAATACTTACAGCACCTAGTGCTTATTAGAGCCGAATTATAACTAGACCCTTGCAAAAAAAATTGTGGCAAATGAGCATCTCAGGCTACCCAAATGCGTTTTTTGGATCACCGATAATTGCTTATCAGATCAAGGATCAAAGATCATCTCGCCAGATGATCGCTAGTCCAGGCATATAGTGCACTAAAACGGTACCGATTGATCACCAACTCAAAACAATGAGCAACGAATGCAAGTATCCAAACAAGCTCTTTATAATCAGCAGCAATACCAACAATCAAGCAATGTTTAACTCGGTTGCACAATAAAACTACCTACAACCTCCATGTCAAAGCTACTCAAGCAATAATATCGATTACAGGCCTTATTATTTCACTCCTTTCTTATTAGTCCACACAGTTACCACAAGCAACACTACAAAAACACATAACAGCTTTGGCGTTGGAATGCTACCCTCTATGGTATATCAAATTTCACAACAATCACACATGCTCGCTTTCAGCTAACTAACCACCTAGCCCGGAATTTTATAGCTACCTTCGGTTCCTTAAAATAACTTCAGACACGGTTTAATTCTAGAAATATTTAGTACGTATTATATCATAGCGGTTGAATTAGTCAATGATAGAATATTTTCAAACAACTCAAAGAACACAAAAGTAAATATTACAACTTATTTAATGATTTATTTGTTAGTTTAACTCTATTGTTAATTATGAACAACTTGCAATTCTGTCAAGATTATTAGAAAATCTATTATCCCAGTAACAGTTTATCATTTTGCTGTACTTCGGTATGCAGTGGCTGTAAAAATCGAAAGTTTTTATCTGGACTGTTTATAAAGTACCTATAGTTTCTATTTATGCTTGCTGCTACTTCCTAGTATATAAGCTGTCAACGCGTAGGGCACACTAGGAATTGTTGCCTCCTCCCAGCTCGCTGTGTTAAATACATCAAAATTGATTTAAAAACTTCCAATGGGTAAACTGGGAATCTACTCAATGTAATACTACTCTACAAAAAGTAGTTTTATATAATTTTTTAACTCATTTGTACAGCATAAAATGCATAATAAAAAAATAGAAGATGCACAATAATTTATTTGAATTTGCATGGTAAAAATAATAAACGTTCAGTAACAGCGATTTCCTTTACCAGCTGGATATTTGAGGTTAGGTTTGTGTTAAAAAGTGGGCTAAACAGCAGAAAAATATAATTCTGGAAACTGAGACAGACGGTACAAATAATAACAATAATCGCTACATCTTTCCTGCTGGTTATGCAACTCCTGTAGAGGAATTTTATGCGACAAAAAAGGATGGCCTAGATTTTTCTTCATTTGATGAGTTTAAACCTGTGATGTTCAAAATTTGGACAACAGTTTTGCCCAAAGATAAAAATTAATGGCTTGATGGCCATTGTGACTGTTCAACATTTCTTTCAACGTTGTACTAGCAATAAGACTGAAAATAGTAAGCGCACCTCCAGAAGCAAAAACCATCCTAATAGGACAAAAACGACGCAGAGGTCGTTCAGCGAAAGTCAAGAGAGCTTTGCTGCTCTAATAATATATGTTCTACGAGTATATAGGTATTTACGTACTAGCGGAAAATATTGATTTTATTCGTGTATTTAAGAAAATACATAATTTTTGTTACTTTTTTATACAAATATACAAGTTTGTATCGTATTTATCGTTTCTTCTTCTTTTTATAATGATTTCATTGGAAGTGTATACAGTGCGTACCAAATGTATGGAACCGGCCTTGTCCTTTCAAAACTATTCAAACTAAATCGATAAAATTTAATATGCATGCTGTTTACAAAACCTTCTATTATTTCCTCAGTTTTGTTATTTTTTTAACTGACAAGGGCGTTAGCTGCACAGCCAACTTGATTTTTTTTAAATAGGAAGGGGGTCAAATCGCGTACCGTTTGAAAGGTATTTTCAAGTAGAATTCAGCGACATGCCGCTTGCTATAGTTATCTCTAAATATAACTTCGCTACTGTAAGATTGAGAGTAGGTATTAACTGGATAACTGAAGATTGAGTGAGCTCTGAAAACAATGGTTAGTTTATGTTGTTTAACGAACGTCAAAAGCTTAAAACTGTGCTCAAAGTGCTAAATTATGGAGCATCTTACAGAAAAAGAACGTATAGAAATCTTGGCGATGATAGGATACGGTGATAGAAGACGCAGTCATGCAGAAGTACCCGATTTGTTTATCAATTTGCTTATAAATGATTCTGGTACTAGATAAACTTCATAAACTTAAAACACGGTTTCAACAATCTGATGTTACATTAAACACCATAAAACAATTCATTGTTCCCCATGCTAACTGGATCTTCAGTTTTACCAGTTAATACCTACTCCCAATCTTTAATTTACAATAGCGAAGTTATCTTTGGAGATAACTATGGCAAGCAGCATGTCGCTGAATTCTACTTAACAATACCTATCAAACGGTATGCGATTTGACCCCCCTTCCTATTTAAAAAAAAATCAAGTTGGCTGTGCAGCTCCCGACCTTGTCAGTTAAAAAAAATAACAAAACTGTGGAAATAATAGAAAGCTTTGTAAACAGCATGCATATGAAATTTTATCGATTTAGTTTGAATAATTTTTAAATAACAAGGCCGGTTCCATACATTTGGTACGCACTGTATAATCTGTTCACGACCTTTTTGGGACAAAGGTGGCTATGATTTTTTCTTTTCATGTTAGACTAACTGATTCGGTGATGTAGCGGATGCAACTTTTTTTTCTGTCAGTGTCAGTTCGACATTTTCTTGCCACCACATTGCCAGATGTATTATTTTAATATTCGTAAGAAAATAAATGATTTATCAAGTGTGTAATAGTATATTACATACCGAGGTGGGAAGTGTTTCATTACTGTCGAGAGATTAGGTAGTTTACCGAGACGCGTAGCGTCGAGGTTAACTTTATCTCGAGACAGGGATGAAACTTTCCACCGTGGTATGTATAGTATTTTATTTGCAATCATCTAATTTTAAAAATAACTACAATTGAATTCTGAATAATAGATATCTTGATGTAGCTAATATTTTTGTTACCATGAAAACAACCCACTCAATGTTTTGTTACCATGGAAACACCCCACTCTTCAGGTATGTAATAATTTCCTAGCTAGTTTCAAGTAATCATCTTGTTCCCAGCTGTTGTCATGTCATGAAATTGACACATTACAATGTGATTGCGAATAAAATATTTTAATTTCCGTCAAAGGAAAAGTCAAAATGCCCAAAATAATTTTGTTACGACAAAAAATTTCCATTAAACAATGCTACTTCCAATTTAAAAAGGACAGGACAGATTTAAACGAACACTAGTTGATGGAAAGGAAAAACAATCCAGCGTAATGTATTAGTAATTAACATATTAAGAGGGGTAACCGAGTCTTAACATTCGAGCATATTTTTACCACTCGATCGAGCGCAGCCAAGCGAGAGTGGTAGTTTATGTGAGAAATGTTAGACAGTTGCCCCTCGAAATGCGTTAATTAGTTTATTGTTCATTGAGGCAATAATTTTGAATAAATGATAATTACTAAAAATTGCTAAATCGATATCGGACTACCATGAATATGTGTGATTTTGCTATAGTGAATGCATGTTAAATGAGTGGATGCATGTTAAATGTATCTTAACATTCGACGACGCGATCATGTTAAACACTGTTTAACATTTCAATGAACAATAAAATAATTTACTATCTACCTACTTATGACTATTTTGGTGTTGAAATGTTATGTAACAGATGAAAATCAACATGCAGTAAAATCAGCAAGCCATCCATTTGACAAGATATTTACATTTTTCACATGTTAATTTCTATAAGACCAATATTGCTCAATTGCTCTACTAAATTTATTTTGGCATCATTAATGTCTTTATCCTTTCACACCAGCAAGCAAGCAAGCATGCAGCAAGCATGTAAAATAAAGTGGCATATTCATAGCATGTACACAATTCTTATCCAAATTACAATAAAACATTAATATTCCATGTTTTTCTTATGCATTAGTTCTCGTTTTCGTTTCTGTCGTCAATTGTCAAATCCTTTAAATTTTTCATCCTTAATTTAAACAGAGATACGGCAACAATGTACCTATTCAGAAAATATAACCTTAAACTGAAAACAACATAACCTAACACAAAAAGTGTCAATTTCCATTAGGAAGTTTAGTTGTCACAGAGGTACTGCCACCAAATTACTAGATGGTCATACCTGACCCAAAAAGCTCCTGAACGGCATATATACAGTAGGGTGGAACGAAAAGAGAGCTAAAATATTATTTTTCTGATATCGCTTCGCGCTAGTGAGAAATAGTTGCCTTTTATGGTTACGCAAATGTACCCAAAAGTTGGACTTTGTAGAATCACATCTTGAGGTGCCCCAGGGGAGTTGAAATATATATTTACAATTATTCAAAATATAAGAGCAGCTCTTCGCTTATCCCTATACATTTGTTAAAAAAGGGCTAACCCAGAACTCACCGTATGGAAGTGGCTGCTTTTCGAGATCCACCCCCCTCCCCCCTTCCTCCCCCTATACCCTACTCCAACGATAACATTTTTAAGGACGGTTTTACAGAATAATCACGTTTTGTTTCAAATGTGTCCTTTGCTCTCTTGACTCTATTCTGGATGTTATGAAACATCCCTGCTATTTTCTCCACACACTGCCGTCGATGCTGCAGTTACCAGTCTGACACCTCTGTACGACTTGTGTGTGACAAGGAAACTTTATGACTTCTAATACAGAAGGATCCTCAATAGCATTTTTTAAATCTTCTTCTGAAAGAATAGCAAGCATCGGTGGTTCTGTTAGTTTGCATGCCTGCCAATCTATACCTCGCGTATTCCACCGTCTTTTTTCCTATGTTGGATTTTCAGGAGACGACGAAAACCCAATTCTCTAATCGTTGTACTATCGTCTGTTACCATTGAAACTAAAATGTTATTAGGTTGTCCGCAAAAAGCATTTCTTTGAATCACTGGATCAATTATTTTTTTAACGTCATCCTGAAAAACTCTTGACCATTTTATCATGTTTAATGATTGACGTGGACCATCTTTGCACGACGGTTTAAGTTTTATTGTAAACCATTTGGGGCATAAACTTTCATTACAAATTCGGTTAGAGTTTGCAGATTCTCGGATACAGTTTTTGTTGAAACATAGAGTCTTAAAATCATGTTTGCTGCTACTAGCCAGCGAGCATGGAGAGTTTGCCAGGGTCTCTTTGAGATAAGCTTTCAGAAGTTTTGGTCCGTACTTAAAACTCCAGGGTCAATATTAGGAAAGTTTTCGCTTTCTATTATAGAAAAGTTCTCTAGAAGCAATTGCTCACATTTTTCTAGTGATTTTCCAATAGGTCTTGAATATCCATAAGGTCCAGTTGTTTGGCCGTCTAAACGCTGCAATAAATGTCTTGATGGTAGCTCGTTAGTGTGAAACAGGCAGATTACCCATGGAAGAGGGCGACCAACAAAATTTTGGATCAATTTAATTACCCCATTTTTGGCTCCCGTGTTTACGACCGTACTGTCACATCCGACAGAAACTAATTTAGAAAAATCAGTCTTTTCGTTTAAAAATGTCACAATCTGTTTTTTAATGTTTAACGCTGATCATGAAGCTGGTGTAACATGTCCGATATATTTTGAGCCGGGTTCTGCCACTAACACGATATGTTCCTCTCTAACAGTTTTTTTATGATATGTTCCTCCTCTAACTCCCGCACAAAAGTATTATCTTTCCGCCCATCAAAGTACAAGCCCTTCAAACTTCTTTACTTATGTTTTGCAAATCACTTCGCTTTCGCTTTTTTGCACGTCGCACGTTACTTCGATCTATGACTTTTGATGTGTCGCTAGAGGTGATAATTTTGAAATTTTCTAGTACAGCAGATGCAATAACTGCTGCAGATCTGTCTCAAACTCCTGTTCGGTCGCATACTTTTGATAAAATTGGAAGAGAAATCCCCATTTGTTAACCGTTTTCTCCTTGTTTTGATGTTGATGCAAGCGGATTTGCATAATCATCATCATCAGTATCAGAAGACGAATTCGATGTAAACGTCGCAGCTTGAAGCGGTTCTGGTTGATTAGTCAACAATGAGTCATTACAATTCGATATTTGCTCTAATCAACCGCACATCTTCATTCACAGCTATTCGTAATTCTGATTACAAATCTGAATAAAGATATCCAATTTTAAAGCACCTGGGGCACCTCAAAAACATATCGGAAAAAAATTAGCTTTTGCCATGGCATTTCTAGTAACAATAGACAGTTATTGCGCACTAGCCGTTTCTTGATTTCTAAAAAAATTTTTTTCGCTCCACCCTAATATACAGTGTGTTTCGCAGAGTATCAGACATAGGGCAATTAACATTGAGAAATTGTGAAAAGATCAACACTGTTGCTATGTGCGCATCGAAGTACGCAATTGGTCAGTAATGCAAACAATTTGAAATTAATTTGACGTTTGTCATTTTAGACCAAGCACGTAAAGTCTGTTCACGAAACTCCTGGGCTGTCAAATTGTAATTATTATATTTAGGTTGGCAGCAAATTTAAAATTTCGTTGGTAACTTTCTACTTTTACATTTGGAAACACTGCAATATTTTGAAACTTCCAAATTTCAAAATTTGATGTATTTGTCAAAGTGACATTTCAATTCGTAATTGTCTCTATCAACGAAGTATCTTTTTTAAAATGCACCAAACACCAACTTTGAGAAATTATAAGACCACTAAAAACTACCACCAAAAAAAAGTGTGTTATTCATATGTTGTTGATGAGTTTCTATCCCAACATGGGCATGCTGTTCTTAGACTGCATCCTTACCAGTGCCAGTATAATCACATAGAGTTAGCATGGGCATTTGCAAAAAACTATTACAACAAGCATATACCGGGTGGCCATAAATATCTGATATCACATTACCTTTGAAATCAACACCGCTTTATTAAAGTGATGAATCCAACTAAACTAAATGTCATTAATGTCATCACACCTAAAATTCCTATCTGTCAAAAATTATTACAGATTGCAATAAGTAATCGAGTTAGAACAGGAGATTTTTATAATCGCGTCATAGGCTAAACTGCAGAATCCGGGGCACATTCCCTCCTCTTATTTGCATTTTATTACATTTCATACCAATACTTATTATAATTGAAATATGTATAATGCTAACCAACATTTATAAGTAGCTCATTCCATGGCTACTGGGATCTCAGATGTTTATGGCCACCCGGTACAATCCCAACCTTCATCCAAAGATAATGTTGACAAGTTATGGCGTATAGCTCTCAGTAATTTTACAGAGCAAATGTGGAAGAACAGTATTGCTCATTGTGAAACATTTATTAAAAATGACTGGATAAAATACATGGGCACTTGCAGTGTGGCGGATATTTCTCCAGTCATAATATCGTTAACTGAATCTGATACTGATGAGTCCGACATGGAATTCTCTTCAGATTCTGAAACAACAGACTGATTGTGGAAATATAAAAGTATCCACTATAAAATCTTATTCTCTCTCTTTTTCTGTAGCACTACAGCCCTAGGTGCGTTTTGGCTTAAAATTCAATACTTACATTTCCAATTTGTAACTTTGTTTAATAATATTTTTCTGCTTTCGACATAAAACCGTCGAACATAACCTATCTTTATTTATCACTAGTTTAGTCACTAGATTTGAAGTACATTCCATAAAAAAGCTACTATTATAAGTACACTCAAGAAATTTTAAAACAATTATTTTTGACAGCCCAGGAGTTTCGTGAACAGAGTATACCTCGGTGGCTACACAGCAATAGTTGATCGCCCAATAATTTTCCAATGTTAATTTGGCTATGTTTGATAATAGACATATTCTATGCAATCCAGGTTATCTGCAGTAACATTCTGGCGAGTGTTTTGATAAATACCAAAATACCTACGTAATAATTTATAAATACTATTCCTTTTAATATTATTCTGTTGGCCCTTTATTTTATGTATCATATATCATTTTTACTGAATATATTTTATTTTACTAAACATTTTTATTTTGCTGTCTCTTTATTTTATATGCTAGAAATAAGGTGTTTTACTGAAAAAAATTACTTATGGTTTTAATATAATAATGCGCATTTAATTTGTTGTCTTGCTTTATTGAAAATTAAACCACTTACTGTCGATTTGATTTTTTGAATGAAACATAGTATTTGTACTAAACACTCTGTATTTTTCCTGAACATCTATAATTTATTAATCAAGAAATTTTATTTTAACAAGTTACTAACTTGTAAAATCTTTACAAGTTAACTGTCAGTTTTACAAGCGTGCTCATAGATAAATGATAGCGTTGTCTTCTTTAGTATGCGTCATATTGATGAATTTAGTTGCTTGTGAGTTTGAGGTTTTGAATAAATGGTAGATTTCTAGTTATTTACAAGTGAGGAACAAATAAAATATTCAACAATACACGCAAGGTAACAGGTTTTACTGGCTCAAGAAGGTGGCTGGCTCGCCTGCGTCTCGCCAGTCATATCTTTCTATTCGCCAGTAAAAACCCTCTTACCAAGCTAGTAATGTAAAATACTATTACTAGGCGCTTATTGTTTTTTACTGATTGTCTACTATTTTTACCAAAAGATTATTATTGTACTAAACATCTATTATTTTACTAAACATTTATAATTGTTACTGAACGTTTAACATTTTTACTATGCATTTATCATTTTTACTAAACATTTATTATCTTACATAACATATATTAGTTTTACTCGACACTTATTATTTCTACTGAGCAAATGTACGTGATGTTTTAATAAAATACTGTGCATTTAATTTGTTGTCAATGTATATCCCTATAGGAATCCAGCGGTGATGCGGTGTGTCGAAGAGGTGCAAGGATTTATTTTCACTTGGAACGTTCTGTCAGAGAGGAATAGTTCGATGATTAGCAGCAAGTATGTATGATCTTTTACTGTTCTCATTTTATATATTAGCTCATTTGTGCATAGTCGGTCAAATGTATGTATTTTATTTTAGAGTTCTATTTTATTTTTTACGTAATTCCTGAAATCTGATGATTTTTGAGCTATAATTTTAAATTTTAATTGTAAGAGTGGAAACATGTCATTTTCGTCTAAGAACTAATGTACTCGGGACTGGATAATTCTTTCTAGCAGTTTCGACACAGTGGATAGAAGACTAATAGGTCTGTAATATGCTGGATTATTGTGCTGTGCTTAGAAAAAAAAACACTAGGATTGTTACGTGTCCATACTATCAGAAAATACCTAACTTGTATGCATGGGTTAAACATTTCCGTTAAAAACGTTATAGCTTTGCGGGTGAGTTTCTAAAAAGGTTGTTAGGTAGCATATCCGACCCTGGTGCCTTTTGGGTTTTTATTTTTTGATATGCTGTTTTACTTCGGTTGGGGCTGCTAATTCTGTAAATATGATGTTTATTCCATCTATGTTGCTTATTATTCCTTCTTCCACCCTACGGGTGTGGTTGGTATCGTTTATATAACTTCCGTTGAATGTGGTGGTAAAGCAATTATTATCAAGCTGCTGCGCAAAGATTTCGCATGTCCTATTATTGTTCTCCACATGTTAGGGTTTCTCGGGTTGAGTAACAATTGTATGAGTCTATCCTAAATTGATCCAACTCATTTTTAACTCGTCGAATTAACCTGTTTAACCGAGCTTTAACCACAGGATTTCTGGTGTTTGGCTATAATCTACATGTGCTATGCTTTTCACGAATCGGATTTTGTATTTGTGTTGGAAAAGTTTGACTGCTTGAAAGTTTCTGGCATAGTGGATTGCTGAATTGCTAAAGCAGCTGCGTCGTTGAAGCATTTTATCTCTTGATCAATGTCGTAAGAATCGCCGGGCATGTGAAATGGTTATATATTATTGTCAATAGGTTTAGATTAATTAACCTAGAAAAAGGGGTCCCACACCCATTCCAACACCTTTGGTGGTAGTGACCCCTTCAGAAGAACGTTCTTCCTATGAATGGGTTAGGCTAGCTACCTGCACAGCCTTCGGGTGAAGGTGGCTTATAAAAGCGCACTTAGTGTGGTAATAACAGGCTCCTATACCAAGGGAAGAAGAAAAACCTAGAGTTTGGGATAATACAAATTAGGATCTTTCAGGTGTGAAAAATCATGTGCCTATACCAGACAGCACAAATCGCGGCATTAAAAACCGGCAAAGCCCTTAATAACAGGAGCGGTAACGTGCAAGGACGACATAAAATTCCTTCACGTTAATTATCGTCAAAATTATATGGATGGTCCCACTAAGTAGGGCAGCATAGGCCTTCCATAATGAAAATTTTCTAGCCAATGCTTCCGCCAACGCCCCAGCGTGAAGCGTGAAGTTGGATCTCCAGAAAAATCAGGACGCTAAAGAAAAATATTCGACTAAACCAAGTGCCTCTAAAATAAAGGAAAGTAACAACGATACCATTAGCTGTAGGTAAATTCGGGGTCATATAAGCGATATTAAATTTGAATTTTATTCAAATGCTGTATTAGCTGGAGGTAATTGGAGTGAGGTTAAGATATTTGCTTATGTAAATAAGAAAACTGGTAAAGGTTTTTGAGGAATCGAGACTATACGGAATGGTCCACTATCCTCAGAAATTTCGTCATTGTTACTTTGTTATGGAAAAGGTTTAGGGATACAGAGTACCAGGTACCTTCGACACCACCTGCTTTGGTCATATGGTAAATGTCCTATTTAGAATTTTGCCGAGACTAAGGAGTTCCAACCCTAGCAAGGGATCATTTACATGCTACACATCGGAGTAACATGGGACCCACGGCTTTACATCACTTCCGAATGATGGCATTCTGTAGAGGTTTTCCACATTTTTAATATTTCTTTAAAATATCACCGGACCGGGAATCGAACTCTCGACCCTTAGATCAGTGATGCTTAGCACTGAGCTACTAGCCCCAGATAAATATCGTTATAGTTTTAAGAAGCGCCCACGAATTAGTATTCAAATAAAAGAGAAACAATAACGATATCTGCAATATTTTAGGTAATATTACGATAAATAAAATCGTTTAGCGGAAAATCGAATTTTGGATATGGTCTGGTGAAGATATATGTGGACTATCGAAAATATAACTCTCTATTTTATGAAGATAATAATGTGCTTATTAATATTACTTGTTCAATTTGACTGTTTTTCTAAAAAGATAAGTCTCTGGGAACCTGAAGTACAACTTAGCAAGGAAGTAGAGCTATTGAGCTTTAAACTCTCCTAACATCTCTGCTTAAATTCTAAAACAACTATCAACTTTATTCTTTTCACAACTGTGATTATTTATCGCTGCACCGAAAATCCTTTAAATAAAATACCAAGCTAAAACACAATTCGTTTATTAGGACACGTCTCAGAAAATAGTTACAGCATTAAATAAAAGGTGCAAGTGCATCGACAAACAAACAGTCGAGGTCCATTAAAACGCAGTCGTGTAGGTGGATCCATGCATGCAGCGATTTCCAACGAGTTGAAAATAAATGGGCGAAACTGCAGATTTTTCGAATGGATATAATCAATTACCAATGACCACCATGAAGACCCAGACCCAGTCCGTGTCCTCCGATGAGTCCGTGCCCACCGATCAGCCCATGTCCTCCAACGAGCCCGTGGGCGCCAACGACGGTAGCGGCGGGGGCGGCGGCGACGACGGCTGCGTGGGGTTGGACCAGGGCGGCGCCGTGAGCAAGACCGAGACCTACTCCGGCAAGACCGATTCCACCAGCTAATATTCCACCGTGATGTCCTACGGGGCCGTGTCCGGTAACGACGCCTGCGGGTCCGACGGCGGCGTGTCCGTCAACGGTTCCGGAAGGTCCGGAAGCGCCGTGGGGGCCGACGACACCGGAAGCGCCGATGAGGGTGGTGGGTCCTGAGGGTACAACGTGGGCGACGCCGACGGCACCATGGCCTCCCCAGATGCCACCGGGTCTGGCGGAGGCGAGGACTACGAAACAGGCGAAGAGGGCGACAGTCTGTAAGTGGGAAAGGTTAAATTAAAGGAATTCCTTGGAGCAGCGACGGTGTGCTTACAAAGCGTTCATGTTGCTGGTACTTGGGCTTGAGTACGATACCAGTGAAAGAACACCCGCCGTATTTATAGTGTAATTGCGACCTTCTGGTGCTCGACAAATAATAATTGCTAAATTAACAACCATAAACGGAGCATTACTACCTGGTGGACACGATTGAACTTGCTGCATTAACTAAAATATTTTCCAAAAAAATGGACAAACTTTTTGTTTAATTTATGTAAATTGTTGACCTATGTTTTTATTTAAATTAAAGTTTATATGACTACTTTCACTTTGACAGTCTCTATAACTTCCCAAATTATTAATTATTTTTCTTTAGAACCGCTGACGTCAATTTTCATTTGTTTTACCAATAAATAGTTAGGTTTTTATCTAAAATTACATATTTATCTGCTAAATTGAAGATTATAAAAACTATTCTAAATGCTGGGAGTTTGGAATTTTGGGTGGAGAATGAACCAAGTTCAAGCTCACTTAGGCCTCAAGGCGAGCATCTTTCAGAAAGTGTTTATGCCAATTAGTTACGTTTATTTCATATACAGAATATCTGTAAAAGTATTCGGAAAATGAAATGCCACAATCAACTTTGGAGAAACGAAACACATAACTTAGCGAAGCTGAACACAAAGAAACGTATTTAATATATTAGTTAAACTTTATACAACTAGTAGTGTAATACCAACCTAACTAAAATGTTCTAATACCAACATCGAATAATGATATTACATCAAAGGCTATAATTTTTTAAAAAAATGGCCATCATAATTGCGAATGCAATCCGTTGCCAGACGCACTAACCATTGTCGAAATTCCTTGACGGTTTTACTCTACAATCTCAACCACTTTGAATATTCATCTCTAGTATTTGCTATTGGAGACCCTGGTACGTGAAAAGAAATTGCAGTTGGCCACAAATGCGGTGAGTTGATGATATCAAAAACAAATTATAAGAAATTAGGAGATAATCAGCTACAATAAATTATAAAATTACTACTGTGTTAATGCTATTCTTTTCCTAGTTCTTAATAAACTAAGTAAAGGGCATATACGACAGTAATAGTCATTTAAAGGCAATAAAGATTTTATTTTAAAAATCATGAGAATTAAAGTTACGTTTCGTAGTACTTATTCTGCTTCATCAAACTTAATATTTAACAGTGTATCATAATAAAACATGTGCATTAGTATTCTGATAAAATTATTTCTAATAAAGTTGTCGTATCATTAAAAGTGAAAAATCCATAATTTTTTTTTTTAAATACAATTGAAGTATTATTAGAACCAATATTTTAATAAGATTGTTGGTAAAATAACAAGCGATAATATCCATCCATGACAATAAATAATTAATCAGTAATCGTATTCAACTTCGTGTTGATGAATTACAATTTATTTTGAAATAACGTTGAGCCTTAATTTTTAATATTTATATATTTATCTTTCATATTTTGGTAGTTAGGCAAGTAACTGCAATTTCCCCGATTTTCTTAATAAGATTGTTGGTGTATTTTAAAAAATTTGTTACTATTAAACTTGAGGCGTTGTTGAGCCTTGTTTCTCCAGGATTCAACTGTCAGGCTAGCAATTTCGAAACCCAGTTTTCGATGATTGTATGAAGAAAACTTGCGGGTTTTTGGGGTTAGGATTTTTGTTATAATGAATTTTTAAGCTATGTAAAAATTGTTGCAGGTGTTACTAGTTTTTGGCAAAAGTTGAAATGTAATTCTTTATTGCCTTTAAATGACTATTACTGTCTTATATGCCTTTTACTTAGTTTATTAAGAACTAGGAAAAGAATAGCATTAACACAGTAGTAATTTTATAATTTATTGTAGCTGATTATCTCCTAATTTCCTATAATATAACCATACAGCTGTTAACAATTTTCAAATCAAAAACAAAGTAGGCCAGCAAAAATTATGTTTATTGCGTAAATTACAAAAAATTGTTGGCAAGCTGATTTTTGGTATAGTACAACATACTAAGAGTCCTGAAGAATCCAGATGGAGTATTTCTCCCTAAGGGGGTTTGCAGCTTTCCAACATCAGTTTTTTTTTTAGTTTTTCTTTGGAGACATTAGAAAAGTAGTTATATGAGATAATATTTGTCTTAAAATTCTGTACAAAAAAGATTCCATTCATTTTTTACGTACGATTACTTGAAAAGTATTAAATGGCATTACCGGTAATATATTTTGAGAAATGGTAACTACAGGTGTATGCATGAATCAGCTATTTAAGTTTTTTTCTGTAAATGTATCAGTCCAACATAAATTAATTACACATAAATAATTATACAACTAAGTTCAGAAAATTTTGAGGGAGTGAGAGGGTTAATTCCTCTAAATAGTCTAAATCGTTTACCCCCAAAAAATATCGAAGTCTATGTTTACACTGCAATACGTTAGTTGCACTTCAATTATTATTATATTTAAAGTGAGTGATGTGAATTAATTTAGTATGCCAGTTTATGTTTGTTTAACTGTGGCCCATTTTTAGTTTTGTACTGTTGGCCGCAGTATAAACCTGCTAAAATAAATTCAAATAAATAAGAAATAAATTAATGCGTATGCACAGACTATAATGAATAAATGAATAACATATTCGTGCATTTATGCAAAAAGTAATAAATAAATGTGTAAATAATATAAAATAATAATAGTAGAGGGAGCTTTTCAGGTATACTAATTTCGGTGTTTTCCAGTGGAAGACTTTTCGCTTGGACATCATATTTATAAAAAATTGTTATATTAATAAACCAGATATAAACAAGCATAGCTGTAACTAGCCTTTAAGATTGGGGGGAAGGGGGTCGAGCCTCAATGTAGAATGCAGTTTAATAAAACGAAGTGAAAAGAAAACTAAAGATTGAATAAAAAAGTTTAAGAAGGCTAATTTGACATTGGTGGTCTTACCCTCTACAAGCCTTTATCAGTTCATCAGTTCCATCTATAAACACATACATTTTCATTATACTGCGTATTTCCTAAAAATTGCGTTCTGTTAAAATTTCACATTCAGTTGGGATCGTTTACGTTTCTTCAAATCTTTCAATTTTTTACTTCCTTTTACGATAAAGGAAGTATTGGATTCACCAAGAAGACTGTACTAAGGAGAAATAACTGGCTTGTCGAAGCGAACCGCTAAAAGTTGACTATTATGGCGGTCGTCGTGTATTATTATCCATTCACAAAACTTGTGAACTGTCAATGTCAAATATTTGCTGAATGTTTCTGGAAATTCTGACCACGTTTTAACAATTAAGAACACACCTGAAATACACTCCATTTGATTAACAACCGTATACTGACTTTTAACCGCGATTACAGGTTAATTTAGCTCGCTTCCAGCTCTCGAACGGCAGCGAAAACGAAGGAAAATGACCGAAGATATTACACGCTGTCGACAGCGCCGCGACGGCTATCCCCGGCATTGGGGCCGCTTTTATGCACATCCGTCATAGCAAGTTACGTGTTCTTAGTACAATCTTCTTGGGATTCACCCCAAAAATTCGAAATTGGGTTTTCAACAGATCTTCACATTTTAGAGTACCCTGAACCCAAAAAACATGTTTTTGTTCATTGGTGTGTCTGTCTGTGAACAGAATATCTCAAAAAAGAAAAAAAGTTATGTCGCTGAAACTTCATGTATAAGTTTTGTGTACTATCTAGATGCGACAACAAGCTTTTGAAGAAAATCGCATAACCGGAAGTATGGTGTTTACTCGATTTTTTTCAAACTTTACATTTTTAATGTGTATTGATGTGAGAGAGTTGATTTTCCAGTGGAATACCTCTAAAAAAATTTTTTCATCTTTTTTTTATTACCTCCTATTTTAAATAGAACACCCGGTATATTATTACATTTTTTAATTCAGCTTAAAATTTCTTAGAAAATTTGTCTCTTGAACTAACGTTCTATCTTGTACGGTTTCTGTAGAATTTGTAATTTATGAAAATGTTTGACAAGTCCCTAAAAATAAAAATCAAATTTTTGGCTAATTATAAGATCACTGTTAAAGGAAATTGTGTGCGTGTATCACACCAGATTTTTAGGTTTAAAGTGTACTATAATGAGTAAGAAATTTTATTAATCATGCTTCAATGCAAATCCTGCTGATATATTGGAAGAACGCGACGAGGAGGAGGTTGCTCCTTAGGTGTCCGACAGAGCAAGTTCGAGGAACGTTTTCGTCACACACATCTTTATATCGCGTCCTGGGAAACTGTTCTGCCAAACCAACGATACAGTTAACAAACTTTACTCGTCGAGGGCCCCTCATCGGCTGCCACCAAAACCTCCATAGCGGCACCTGATGCAAACGCACACACTGCTAAATCAGCAGTTATGCATCAATACAATTCCACTTACCACTCGTCGATGAGTGGCCCAACTCATCAAGACAGACTTCTCTTCGAGGGCGGTCCAAATTGTCGACTCTAGTGAAGGTCTTTCCACAATCGGTGCACCTAGACATACTGACGTTTTGTCGCCAAACAACGTTTATAATTCAGCTACGGGCTCTTAGAGCCTTAAGGCCAACGCGCACTTGTGCGACGCGCAGAGCAGCGCGGCGAAGCGCGGCGACGAGCAGTTATATCTTTAATGTATTTCTTACCTACTAACGCGCGCTTGACGGAAGCGCGGCGCGGCGCAGCGAAGCTACCCTAGCGGAATTCTTGCCAGAGAATATTTTTCTCTGCGCCGCGCCGCTCCGCGGGGTTTACGAAGTTTTCCGAAAGCAGTTGGAACTAGCCGAATGTATTCCGACAGACGCTAAACTCAAGAGTTGAATTTTTTTCTTGTCTTTCGTTGAAGCTTGAAAGCAGAACTTTTTATAAAGAATGACTTTTTGTCGTAAAATCAATAAAAATCAATAATAACATTTTTATGGGTGGCCCAGTTCATTTTTTGAGCAGTATATTTTTAATCATAAATGCTTGTTTTATTTAGAAACATCTATTTCGTCTTAAATTTAAAATTACTGTCTCATTTTCATAGAAATTAACTACAAACCCATGACGCATTTAACGTTAAAATTCGTATAAAATGCTGTGACCTGAATTGTGGCTTGCAACATTTGTTTCGTTTGATTGACGTCTGGCAAAGGATTATCTTTACAGGGGGGCTTATGCGTTTCTAAGCAGACATGATATTTGATGAATTATAGGTTATTGGGATTTCCAACATTCTTTTAAACAATCTACAAACCAAAATAATGTGAATTATAAAATAACTGAAATAATTTGGATGCAAACTTCACTTTCTGCCTCGCCGCTCCATTAACATTCAGTATTTCGCTATTAATTTTCAGTAATAATAGGACAAGAAGTCAAAATATTGCCGACAATAATTTTTGCGATTCAGATACGAGTTTCTGTGGCGATTAAAATAACCACGAGTGCTTGCACGAGTCGTTATTTTCTAAAGCAACAGAAACGAGACAATCTGAAGAGCAAATATTTTCGGCAATATTTTGACCTAGAGTCCTATTCATCTTGACAATTTAACTTTTCAATTATTGAAAATGGCCAATAAAAATTCCTAACACTAAAATTTTAAATTCACAAAACTACCGGTCTTTGAATTGTATCCTTTTTTAAAACTAAAGTCCAAATTACTTTTCATTAAAAAATTGTTACCTACAGAAAAATTATCGCTGAAATAAAGCTCCTCGAAATATTGTCACTAGAATAATCGTTCGATTGGTAGTTTATTTTTAAATTGAAGAATGCCATTGGTTGACAAGTTAACTCGATCAATTCCTTTCAAAACTAGTTGTACAAATGACTATTGTACAACTAGTTTTGAGTCATACTTTTTTTCATGAATTTGCAGTTTGATAACGAGGGCGAAGCCCGAATTAATCAAGCAAATGAATGAAAAAAAAGGACTTTCAAAACGTGTTGTATACGTAGTTTTTTTTCATAGTGATCTCTTGGTCGAAATTAATCGAAAAGGATTTCGGAGTTGACAACGGCTTTTTTCTCTTTTTCCAGCTTTTCAGCTTCTTCACAAAGCAAAGAGACAATTAGAGTATCTACGTCCGAGCTATCCATTTTATTTATTAAAGCTACCGAACACAAACAAATCCACAAAATATTCCGTTAACACCAACCCGGTTGTCGACAGAAACGGCTCTCAAGTGCGCGTTAGCACGGCTCTTCGGCTCTTCGCCGCGCTTCGCCGCGCTGCTCTGCGCGTCGCCCAAGTGCGCGTTGGCCTTTAGTTACCCAGGTGGAGGGCTGCACAATAACACCTCTAACTGAATATCCAGTGGCACGTGTAGACTACTGTTGTAACGTTTTAAACTTTATCGGTCCCTGTGAAGGGCGCTCTAGATTTATATCTCGAAGACAAGGTTCACTCACTCAAATGTATATGGTCAGAAAAACACAGTATATATATATATATATATATATATATATATATATATATATATATATATATCAACAGTTTATTTTTAACTATATGTACAAAGTAATCTATAATTCGTAAGAAAATGATTTATATATCAATAAAATTTATGATTCCCTCTGGGGACGTGTTTCTTGATTCCTTATTGAACGGCAACCCAATTAGTTTTCCGAAAGCAGTTGGAACTAGCCGAATGTATTCCGACAGACGCTAAACTCAAGAGTTGAATTTTTTTCTTGTCTTTCGTTGAAGCTTGAAAGCAGAACTTTTTATAAAGAATGACTTTTTGTCGTAAAATCAATAAAAATCAATAATAACATTTTTATGGGTGGCCCAGTTCATTTTTTGAGCAGTATATTTTTAATCATAAATGCTTGTTTTATTTAGAAACATCTATTTCGTCTTAAATTTAAAATTACTGTCTCATTTTCATAGAAATTAACTACAAACCCATGACGCATTTAACGTTAAAATTCGTATAAAATGCTGTGACCTGAATTGTGGCTTGCAACATTTGTTTCGTTTGATTGACGTCTGGCAAAGGATTATCTTTACAGGGGGGCTTATGCGTTTCTAAGCAGACATGATATTTGATGAATTATAGGTTATTGGGATTTCCAACATTCTTTTAAACAATCTACAAACCAAAATAATGTGAATTATAAAATAACTGAAATAATTTGGATGCAAACTTCACTTTCTGCCTCGCCGCTCCATTAACATTCAGTATTTCGCTATTAATTTTCAGTAATAATAGGACAAGAAGTCAAAATATTGCCGACAATAATTTTTGCGATTCAGATACGAGTTTCTGTGGCGATTAAAATAACCACGAGTGCTTGCACGAGTCGTTATTTTCTAAAGCAACAGAAACGAGACAATCTGAAGAGCAAATATTTTCGGCAATATTTTGACCTAGAGTCCTATTCATCTTGACAATTTAACTTTTCAATTATTGAAAATGGCCAATAAAAATTCCTAACACTAAAATTTTAAATTCACAAAACTACCGGTCTTTGAATTGTATCCTTTTTTAAAACTAAAGTCCAAATTACTTTTCATTAAAAAATTGTTACCTACAGAAAAATTATCGCTGAAATAAAGCTCCTCGAAATATTGTCACTAGAATAATCGTTCGATTGGTAGTTTATTTTTAAATTGAAGAATGCCATTGGTTGACAAGTTAACTCGATCAATTCCTTTCAAAACTAGTTGTACAAATGACTATTGTACAACTAGTTTTGAGTCATACTTTTTTTCATGAATTTGCAGTTTGATAACGAGGGCGAAGCCCGAATTAATCAAGCAAATGAATGAAAAAAAAGGACTTTCAAAACGTGTTGTATACGTAGTTTTTTTTCATAGTGATCTCTTGGTCGAAATTAATCGAAAAGGATTTCGGAGTTGACAACGGCTTTTTTCTCTTTTTCCAGCTTTTCAGCTTCTTCACAAAGCAAAGAGACAATTAGAGTATCTACGTCCGAGCTATCCATTTTATTTATTAAAGCTACCGAACACAAACAAATCCACAAAATATTCCGTTAACACCAACCCGGTTGTCGACAGAAACGGCTCTCAAGTGCGCGTTAGCACGGCTCTTCGGCTCTTCGCCGCGCTTCGCCGCGCTACTCTGCGCGTCGCCCAAGTGCGCGTTGGCCTTTAGTTACCCAGGTGGAGGGCTGCACAATAACACCTCTAACTGAATATCCAGTGGCACGTGTAGACTACTGTTGTAACGTTTTAAACTTTATCGGTCCCTGTGAAGGGCGCTCTAGATTTATATCTCGAAGACAAGGTTCACTCACTCAAATGTATATGGTCAGGAAAACACAGTATATATATATATATATATATATATATATATATATATATCAACAGTTTATTTTTAACTATATGTACAAAGTAATCTATAATTCGTAAGAAAATGATTTATATATCAATAAAATTTATGATTCCCTCTGGGGACGTGTTTCTTGATTCCTTATTGAACGGCAACCCAATTAGGGCGTAAGTATTGATGGCTGCGACATTAGAACTGCGGTGAAATGTAGTTGCTGCCAAGTATAAGTTGCGGCCGAAACTGCAGTTTGTTCACATTTCTGCCTGTTGCCACACACGCATGAAATATAGCAGTTATAAAATACCTGTGGTATCAGGTACGTGTATTAATGGGGTTGGAACGTGGTTATGCTTTGGTACGGAAATGCGTTACTCCCAGCGTAAAGCACTCGTGAGTTTGTACCTGGTGAAATTTGCTTATTTAGCGGGTGACGAATTTGACAGCGTCGGTGTTTGCTTGCGGCGATGGCCTCCACGTTCGTGCCGGAGCAGTCTAGTTTGCTTTTGGAGGATGCTCCGGGAAGTATCTTCAGGTTCCTCACCGGCTCATTACAGGTACGTCAGTAAATTTAGGTTGCTTTGAGTGTTCAACTACCTCGGTGAAGTGATTTGTTGCGCAGATGTTCGTCTTTGGGAACGGAGTGATGGGGTTTGCTTTAAGCGGTTTAACCTATGAGACAGTACAGCTGTCACGATAGGATTTAAGTCTGAAGGATTCTATTTTGTGAGACAATTCACCTGTCAAGACAGAAATCCAATTCAAGAGGCTTCGCTTCACGGGAAAAGTTAAGTAGTCAAAGTTTGGTGAGGCAGTTCAGTTATCACATCCCTAAACGCCTGATGTGGTAAGGGTTGGACGTCGACTCCGTTAGACAGTTTAGCTGTCAAGACGGAGGACCCGGTCAGGACAGAGGAAGAGGAGGAAGGGAGTCCAGGGATTCAAGTCGGACTGGTCGGGATAGGTGGACTCAGGTAACTCAAGTGGCTTAAAATGGTTGTGAAACCTGCTTTTATACTTTCTAGGCAGCTTTATCGGTACAGCCGCTCTGGGTACCATTGAGTGGAAAACGACGCTGTCGTTTATTGACCGCGACTTCACGCATAACGGGTGCGTGAATTGTTATCACTATTTCGAGCGCCGAATAAATGTATCGCCCGATTAGGCAATATACAAGTTAAATATATGTTTAATGTATAATTTTAAATTTGCTGCAGAAACTAAATAAACAATGAATAAACACTGTAGCTGGACACCTGGAAGAAATTGGGGCATTAGTTCTTTTTGGTGTTATGGATGTCACATGTTAAACTACTGCTATTTACAAATTTATTTGCCAGATACCAAATAGCTGCCGGATTAATCGACTGGTCGCTGAAATGTCGTCCACAAATGTCAGGTGACGTTCGGCAAAATTCAAGGGCAAGTGGTGGAGGTGGTTCCAGAACCATTCGCAATACTCTACTATCTTGACATTGACCTTGAAACTCCCCCCGTTACTTGTGGTGTAGTAATAAACTTTTGTTTGACTACGGGCCCCCACTTTCGATAATTGGTAAAGTTGACAATGACAGGAGAGGAATTCAAGAAACCGCATCCAAATATCTTAATAAATAACGGAGATACAAGCATTTTAAGATTTGACAGCAAGTGGGGGAGGGGGGGTTCTAGAACCATCCACCATACTCTACTAGCAAGGTCAATTCTTAAAATGCTTGCATCTCCGTTATTTATTGAGGTTTTTGGCCGCAGTTTTTTGCACTATTCTCTTGTTATAGTCTACTTTCCGATTATAGAAACGTTCCATTTAATTGCTGTTTTTTTATTTCTTTATTTTTTACAATCTACTTTTACGACTACAATGCGCCCTAAAAATATTTATTACATTTGCAAACAATTACAAAAATATACAAACGAAAGATTCCTCTACTGGCCTACAGCGTATAGTGCTTGTATTGAATATCATACGTTATTATGTTCAAAGCAAACTTTAGCATTTCGTACATACACATCACATTCTCCCATGTTATAGGTGGCAACACGTTCTCGATGATTCTTTTAAAGTCACCAAACGCCGTTAATTACACTGCTATAGTATTTTTCAAACTATTGATTCTTCAAACATTCACTTTTGAACTGTAGGAGCTGCAACAACTCCCAACATTCTGCGACTGACTCCATTCCCAGACACACTTCAGACATACCTTCATCCTGCAGAACAATCACTTTTTTGTCTCGAATCTTATAAAAATAAATTCTTTTTCCAGGTCTTATATCCACCGGTTGTGGCTGCAGATGATCATTGATAAAATAGATACGTATCACATTTTGATTGTCCAGAAACGCTTTCCATAGCAGCACAACCCACACTCACGAAATTATTTCTTGATTTATTTAAAAGATAACTTGTTGAGTTTAATAACACTGAATATAACAGCTTTACGTTGTCCTTTATCACTCGATGCTTCACAGTTTTAATAACCTTTTGTAACTTCTTCATTGAAAACGTTTTCGCTCGGACAACACTCGCTACACTGCTGCATAGTGCAGTCCAGCTTTCATTATATCGTGTATTCTAAAAAAGAACTCATTCGCAGCATGCCGTGATTAAATTGAAGGTTGCCGTTACTTGATACCTACTCATTGAAGCAAATGAACTACCATAAGTCAGAGAGAACTAAACTACATCTTGATCCTGAACTATTTTCCTAATATATGCAAAATACTTATATTAACAAAAACGATTTTTATTGTCTGTTAATGTTATTACACTCGTTGTTGTTGTGTACATGCCATATTATTTTCTTTTTCGCTTGATACAATTACACTTAATGCAGTGTAAACTTTTACCTGTTACAGTGACAGATATTTTCATAAATCAAGTGCAATCTGACATTCACCTACACACTTAAGTTAAGACGTGACTAGACTTTTTATGTTTCTTTCCAATGTCTACCCTAAATTAGTTTTTTTGGAACACACGATACAAATGTTTCAATGTTGCTGGTGGTGGTGGTGGTGGTGAGAGGTCGACAGGTTCTTTCGTCCTTGACTCCGTTTATTTATTAAGCTTGCCGGGTGCTACTGCAGCCATTATCATGCACCACCAGCCATCATCATCCGTCAACAGATATGACCATCACCATCCACCAGTACCAACGCCGTGGTATATATTTTTTGGTGCTGAACTCTTCTACATCCAATTCCGACGATTTTTGGCTGCTTGCCCTCCAGCTCATCTCAGCGAACTCTCCAAGCGGTTGTCATTATTGAGTACACCCTTGACCTTCACGTAAGGTCTCGCGAACTCTACTACCTTCAGGACACGCCCCACCGCCCTCGACGGATCGACGGCTCTATGGTGGTGGACCCACGTCTACCCTCCCGTGGATCGATTCTTGACGCAGCTGCAGGATGGCGAGGTGGCATATATCACCTATATTTGGAAATAAACGTTTATAATAATTTTTCTGTTGCTTTCGCTGTTAGTAGATTGCTGTGATTTCGAAGAGCGTGACCTTCCCTTGTGTAATATAAGGCTTTCGCAGACATGCACGCTGATAGTCCGTTGTCACCATCACGGGCTTAAAAGTTTGATATTCTGATTTTGCAAACTACTCCAAGCGGCTACAAACAGTCAGCAATTGAAGACGTTTTCAAACTACGGAATCGCTATCAGGCGCCGGTTTTTTTTACATCAACAACACTATTGATTCTGTACGGTGTCTCTACTGTGGAATTCAGGTTTCTGGTTGGGAAACTCATGACAAACCCCTATCTAAACACCTGCTGTTCCCCTACCACGTGCCAGTTCTTCTTTGCTGTAACGCTATTTAAGTTTCTTCTTCACCGAACCATTCAGTACTTTCCATCGGGGCGGTCAATATGATATCTAGCAAATATTTGGTCGCTTTCGCTGCAATTCATGATGGGGTGCTATATGTGCTTCAACCACCTCATTGCAGTTCAGCTTCTTTTGCCTATAGTGATGGAGTGCACAACTTGACGTAGCGTAATATGGATATCTCCGTTTTTAAAATACAAGTGAACAACTTTATACTTTATAACGTTCAAGATAAAATACCATTTTCTTGGGTATACTGTAGATTCGAATTGGCAAACGATTTTGTTAAAGAATAAATGTGTTGCTGTGTTGTAGAAGCTGCTCGCACCCGCACATAATTCCTGCTATATATCTACCATTGCTTTAAGCACTATTTCATTCGCTGTACTATATATGTCTCTGACGTATTTCTTTATATGTTGGTGTTATAATCATTTACTCTAACCAATTGCTCTGTTATTACTCTTTGTATGTGCATTTGTATGTTAAACAGCAAAATTTAAGCTTTCTACAATATGTGTATCTTTCACTCTGCTGAGGTACGTAGGTTGAGTAATCAAATATTTTATAAGGCTCGACGGTCTAGCGGTAAAGACACCCTGGGCTGCGGATATGGCACACTATAGCATTGCAGATATAACAGGGCTACTTAGGTTCGAATCCTAGCTGATTCATAATTTAGACATGAGGTATACTAGGCTGGAGCGCGCTTACCTCATATCAATTTTTACTTCCTTTTACGATAAAGGAAGTATTGGATTCACCCCAAAAATTCGAAATTGAGTTTTCAACAAATCTTCACGTTTTAGAGTCCCCTGATCCCAAAAAACATATTTTTTTTCATTGGTCTGTGTGTCTGTGTGTCTGTCTGTCTGTGTGTCTGTCTGTCTGTCTGTGAACAGAATATCTCAAAAACGAAAAGAGGTATGGCGTTGAAACTTCATATATAAGTTTTGTGTACTATGTAGATGAGACAGCAAGCTTTTGAAGAAAATCGCATAACCGGAAGTAGGTGTTTACTCTTGTGATTTTTCAGTTTTTTTCGATTTTTTCAAAAACGGCTCTAACGATTTTTTTCAAACTTTACATTTTTATTACATTTTTAATGTGCATTGACGTGAGATAGGTGATTTTCCAGTTGAAAACTTCTAAAGTGGGTTTCTTTTGTTTTTTTTTCTATTTTTTTTATTAACTCCTATTTTAAATAGAACACCCGGTATATTATTACATTTTTGAATTCTGCTTAAGATTTTAGAGAAAATTTGTCTCTTCAACTAACGCTCTATTTTGTACCGTTTTTGTAGAATTCGTAATTTTTGAAAATTTTTGACAAATGCTTAAAAATTAAAAATTAAATTTTTGACTAATTACAAGATCACTGTAAAAGGAAGTTGTGTGAGTGTATCACACCAGATTTTTTTAAATGTATTAAGCTTGCACCGTCTATTCTAACCACTACTTTAATCTTTGTTTGGCCTTGACTTTGTATCTAGCCTACGTGAAAGAGCGTGTTCGTCCAGCAACAACCTAAAGCTGTTAAAAAAGAACCCAGTTGATTCTTTGCGTTGTTTTATTACGTTAAACGAAACTTAGCTTCATCGCTATATTCGAGAATTAAAACGGACATCTGAAGAGTGAAAGCATCGTGCCAGTCCTCCGTCAAAAAATCCAAGTCATTTGCATCGGCGGCCAGGAAGGTAATGGCTACGATTTTTTTGGATTCTAACTTCTCATCGACTACATTGCAAGGAGCCAAACTATCAGCGAGGCATATTATGAGTAGTAATTACTGAAAAAAGACCCTGAATGGCTCGAAAAAAATGTGATATTCTGTCATGACAATGCCCCTTTCTACACGAGTCACATTGTTCGACAGAAATTGCGATTCCAGGTTATTTCTCACCCACTCTACTCACGAGATCTAGCAACGAATGCCTTTCACCTATTCCCCAAGTTCAAAGTTTTCTTTGCCGAAAAGAAATTTAAATCGGATGAAGAAGTTTTTGCTGCAACGGAGAGGTATTTTGACAACCTTGAAACCAATTACTACAGAACAGGCATAATGGCACTTCAGCATCGCTGGTCCAAGTGCTTTGATGTACGAGGGGAATTTTAAAAATTAATGCGCTAGCTCATTTCTTTTTTTTTTTTTCATTTAGAATTTGACATTCCCTCAAATCATCTTGGTAGATGCGAGCAGCACAAGACACAAACAAATGGAATGGTTTAGAGAAGGCCAAAGTTGTAATACAAAAAGCTAGAATAGTGCGTCCTTACCTTGGGACTAACGTTGTTTCGACACCCATTCGTAGGATAACGTGTTTTTACTTCCTTTTACTGTAAAGGAAGTATTGGATTCACCCCAAAAATTCGAAATTGAGTTTTCAACGGATCTTCACGTTTTAGAGTCCCCTGATCCCAAAAAACATATTTTTTTTCATTGGTCTGTCTGTGTGTGTGTGTGTGTGTGTGTCTGTCTGTGAACAGAATATCTCAAAAACGAAAAGAGGTATGGCGTTGAAACTTCATATATAAGTTTTGTGTACTATGTAGATGAAACAGCAAGCTTTTGAAGAAAATCGCATAACCGGAAGTAGGTGTTTACTCTTGTGATTTTTCAGTTTTTTTCGATTTTTTCAAAAACGGCTCTAACGTTTTTTTTTAAACTTTACATTTTTCTTACATTTTTAATGTGTATTGATGTGAGATAGGTGATTTTCCAGTTGAATACTTCTAAAGTGGGTTTCTTTTGTTTTTTTTTTCTATTTTTTTTATTAACTCCTATTTTAAATAAAACACCCGCTATATTATTACATTTTTGAATTCACCTTAAAATTCTAGAGAAAATTTGTCTCTTCAACTAACACTCGATTTTGTACCGTTTTTGTAGAATTTGTAATTTTTGAAAATTTTTAACAAATGGTTAAAAATTAAAAATGCAATTTTTGACTAATTGTAAGATCACTGTAAAAGGAAGTTGTGTGAGTGTATCACACCAGATTTTTTAGATTCGTGTTGTATGGCGTAATGCAGTTTTTTTCTCATCGTGTTAATTGGTTACGATCTCTGCTTGACATTTGACGTCGTTTTTTCATATTTTATGGTACGTGCAAAGATTTTATGCGATTTTGAAAGCATATAGGTTAATATTGTGTTTTTCTCATCTTAAGGTGTACGCCCTACACGAAGCGGGGACAAGTTCTCAGCTAACTCTTTTAACTCTCACCAGAATATGGCGTGGTGTAACGACCAGGCCAAGAAATGCGTCGGGCTTTTACACTTGAACAGTAGATTAATAAAAGAATTGGGCGCATGTCGTTACTCACCACAAATAAAATAAACCTAGCTAAGAAAATAAATCAACACCTACCTTGCAAGCTTCGCTGCATACCTCATTCTAGATGTAGTAATGCGAACAACAACAAATACAAACAGTAACAGTTAAAAGAATATTTAATTATCCAATAAAGGAACAAATAATTCAAAGTTGGCGTCACCCAAGTTACACACACATGTAATTGTATATCGGGAGAAAACAGACAACACAACATTTTAAAAACTTTGATTTAAAGTAGCATTTCAGAACTCGCTAGCTATAGCTTAAATTACAACTTCAGGCTAACACCTGTGCAATCGCAATTGACATAAACGTACAACGCCAAGGGCGCTATCTAAGATATAGCATACACGCTATTTCGCTATTTCGAAATATTTAAACACTCTTTTGTTTGTTGTTTGACACAGACTGACGTAAAACATAACCTGCCAATCTCGAATTTGACATAGATACAATACACTTCAGTACTGCCAAATGTATAACACATATCAAGGCCTGCTCAGAATCATTTTTTTCATCTCATGGTATTTATTTTCAGTCTTTCACATTTACTCAAACTATCTTATAGTTTGTTCTAATTGTTATCTAATATCAATTATGATAAATACCATGAGATAAAAAAAATATTCTGAGCAGGCCTTGATATGTGTTATACGTTTGGCAGTACTGAAGTGTATTGTCAGTCTATGTCAAATTCGAGATTAAAGGGTTAGGTTTTGTTTGTTGTTTGACACAGACTGACGTAAAACTTAACCTGCAAATCTCGAATTTGACATAGATACAATACACTTCAGTACTGCCAAATGTATAACACATATCAAGGCCTGCTCAGAATCATTTTTTTCATCTCATGGTATTTATTTTCAGTCTTTCACATTTACTCAAACTATCTTATAGTTTGTTCTAATTGTTATCTAATATCAATTATGATAAATACCATGAGATAAAAAAAAATATTCTGAGCAGGCCTTGATATGTGTTATACGTTTGGCAGTACTGAAGTGTATTGTCAGTCTATGTCAAATTCGAGATTAAAATGTTAGGTTTTGTTTGTTGTTTGACACAGACTGACGTAAAACTTAACCTGCAAATCTCGAATTTGACATAGATACAATACACTTCAGTACTGCCAAATGTATAACACATATCAAGGCCAGCTCAAAATCATTTTTTTTATGTCATGGTATTTATTTTCAGTCTTTCACATTTACTCAAACTATCTTATAGTTTGTTCTAATTGTTATCTAATATCAATTATGATAAATACCATGACATAAAAAAAATATTCTGAGCAGGCCTTGATATGTGTTATACGTTTGGCAGTACTGAAGTGTATTGTCAGTCTATGTCAAATTCGAGATTAAAAGGTTAGGTTTTGTTTGTTGTTTGACACAGACTGACGTAAAACTTAACCTGCAAATCTCGAATTTGACATAGATACAATACACTTCAGTACTGCCAAATGTTTAACACATATCAAGGCCTGCTCAAAATCATTTTTTTTTATCTCATGGTATTTATTTTCAGTCTTTCACATTTACTCAAACTATCTCATAGTTTGTTCTAATTGTTATCTAATATCAATTATGATAAATACCATGAGATAAAAAAATATATTCTGAGCAGGCCTTGATATGTGTTATACGTTTGGCAGTACTGAAGTGTATTGTCAGTCTATGTCAAATTCGAGATTTGCAGGTTAAGTTTTACTTCAGTCTGTGTCAAACAACAAACAAAACCTAACCTTTTAATGATTATGACTTGTACTCTGATACTACCAAATAACATCTTTTTTTGCACTTGCGGGACTAAAGTTGGCACTTTAGTCACTTATTTCAGGGACTAAAGTAGCTCATTTTATCTCTAGGGACAGAAGTAATTACTTTAGCCCCTAGGGACTAAAGTAAAAAATGTTACCGTATCTATGGTAATCTATGGTAAATAATTGTAACTAAAATGTCAATAAATGACGTTTAAAAAAACGGGTTTTCTTTTTAAATCTTCCTGCAACGTGAAAAAAATAGTATATGCAACTCGGAGAGAATGCTATTTTGCTTCAGTGCAATTTCTGACTCTCGGGCTTCACCCTCGAGTCAGAAATTGTACCTCAGCAAAATAACGCATTTCTCTCTCTCATTGCATAATCTACTATATTACTCCCAATATCAAATATTGCGTCATATTAGAACCTTTTTCTACGAATATTAATTGCTTCACCGGATTCGAATTAAATCTGTATTTTATTAAATAAATTTTAAATAACTATCCTGTTCTTTTTATATTAAATTCGCCCTTTATAAAATCTAATGTTTTAACATTTAGGTACTTTATCATTACATAATTAATCTTGAGATAGGTTTTTTTTTATTAATTATTAGACTTGAACTACGATTTCATAACAATATATACACGATAGATGAGAACGCCATTTTTCCATGGGCGTATCTGAAACCTGATAGCTTTGCCCTTGAGCTTCAAAGTTGCATCTTGGAAAAAATCATGCTTTCCTCTGCCATGGTGTATAATGTAACATGTGAGCAAATGAAAACAAAATCAAGCTTAGAAAGAATTAAATCATGTGCTCTATTACTTCTGTTTAAATTGTCAAATTTTAAATTACACAACGCTTAACTTTTTCCTCCCTTAAAATGCTGTCAGGTTACGCATAACTCTTAATTTTAATTAATGCAAATTTATGTCGCATTACGACAATAGCTCTTACCACATTGTTTCCCACATCAGTTTCAGTGGACAACTTCCGATGACCATGGCTATAGCAGACATCAAGTAAAATGGTTAATTATCCCTAAACTTATAACCACTTGTAAGTAAAGCTAGGTGATATTAAAATAGACTCATCGATATTCGATATCAAATTATATCGGTTGCTCTTAGGCTTATGAACTAAGAGTACATTATTTTTGTGTATTTTAATTCTCTTTCAAATAATAACCTAAAATTTCTAAAACTATTACAACGAAGTTATAGTTAAAAAAAGTTTTCAAAGATAGGTAAAGTGCCTCTTAGAGTCAAGTCTAATTTATGAAAATTTGTTTGTTAGTGTAGTACATAATATTAACCATGTGTACCAAAATTTAAATCGATATCTCTACATTTGTAGAAATTAAAAAAAAAATAGTAAATGTAAGTTTGAGGCCCTATAACTTCTTACTGAAGGGACTTTGTGTATATTAGGTTTAATCGATTTATTATAACGTAAAGAATCTATGACTAATCGGTGTCCCATTCTTTACCGAACACCTTGTATATTTGTCAATGTGTCAATATGTTTTTTATCGAAATATCGACAAATATTAAGAACTATATCAAGGTAAACTCTAAAAAGGTGCGATACAGAAGATATTATACGAGCCGGTGGGAAAAGAAAAATATATTGGTACGATCGTGTGAAACGAATGGAACAAAACAGACTACCTCGCGTGGCAATAGAAAGAAAACCGCCAAGTTCACGTTCACCGGGAACGCCATATAAAAACGATGGAGAGATAGTTGGCAAGTCTATCTCTTAAGAAAAGTAAATCGATAAATAAATAGATCTTAAGATGTATATCAAAGAAGAAGAAGATATGGAAATAATAATATCGATATTTATCGTATAGTGCACATTCATTTTGCATGGAGTGGAATTGTCTACCCAACGTTTACTGACAACATCGTGGATGGCACACCATGTCTTATTTCATTTGTTACACATCCAAAAATAAACTGCTCAACTACAGGTCTAAAGAGTAGCTTCAGAATGTGTAGTTCAAAACGTGACCACCGAACTTCTGTAGATGGCGCCAAGTGGACAAGCCGCCACTGTGCTACAATGCTTGGAAATTTTGCAAAGTGGAAAATCGCCACCTTTCGCCAAAACCAAATAGCGCATGAAGGTGCTCGGGACCTTAGCAACAACTTTGCCCCCTTTCAAAATTTCGATATCTGTAGCCGTTCGAAAGTTACAGGCGATCCAGACGGACGGACGGACGGACGGACGGACGGACGGACGGACGGACGGACGGACGGACAAAACGTTCGCATAAGTACGCTGAAGCTACTAATAATGGTGCTTTAGATTGTAGAGCGACTCCATCGTCTATTTCATCACTCCAGGTCTCCACATTTCAAACTCTGATATGTTTCAGTAGCCACTTCAAAGTAAATATGATTTTAGGAATACTAAGTTTAGAAATAACATTAGTAATTAGAAATAATTTACACGATATCATGAAATTATTGCTCTGAATTATTAAAAAATATGTAAACGTATAAACGCAATAACAAGCAATGGCAATTTAACGATTCTGACTAAACATGGTCCATTCTACTAAGCTTTTTATAATACGAGTATAAAATTGAAGAATTGAAATTCTCAGCCGTTTTACTGATGCTTACTATATACAAACGCTTAATTATCCCGAGTACTACGCCTTGAAGATGTTGGAAGATATTAATCTTCTTGTCTGTAGCAAGAGCTATTTATGATTAAATAACGAAGTCTTTAAAATAATTATTACCAACCGCGTATTGCGGCTCAGTGCTTAAGCATTTTTGCTACTGATTCAAGAGTAAATTTGATTCCCAGTCCAGGTAAAATTTTTAAACATTAAAAAATATACAAATACCTGATGAGTGTCGTCTTTCGTAAGAAATGTAAAATGGAACTCATGTTACTACGAGTACAATATGTATAATGTAGAAGATCCCTTGCTAGGGATGACACAGCTTAGCCTCGATAAAATTGTTCGACTTTCACCATATAATCACCGCAGTCGATGTGTAAAGTGGTTAACACTATACTTGTTCATAATAAACAACATTTTTTATTAGCATCAAGCAAATTATGGTTCAAAAAAGCAAATGCATATCAACACAATTGAAAGACTCAAATTGTAAAACCACTTCCGCTCAGTAAAATTTACATCCTACATGGGTGCAGTTCCTAAAATTGTGACATACGTATTAAATTTCAATTACCCACTTGAGGTAGCAAAGAAATAAACTAATTTAAATGTTGCCAGGGGCATCCCATTCCTCTATCCTTCAAGAACACTCTAAATAGGTGTTTATAATTTAATAGGACCATAATTAAAATTTAGACAATAATCGAGTAACCTTAACATTCGCTGTTTGGGCTTATTAAAACTATAATAAAACAACATTTTACTACCCCAATTTGAAGCTCTTTTCGGGCACACCGACATTATAATGACGCAATGCTTCTGAATTCACAAAATCTAATATTTATGAGCTATACCTACGTATTAATACTCTAAACGATTTTTCACGAGCATTAACTTTAAGCATCAAGCTGACTTAAGACATTTTGGAAACACCTTCTCCAATACAAAGTTGACATTTTCTATATTATTTCGAAAACGAAAATAGGGGCTTCAAAGCAGTTTTCTTGTAGCTCAAGCTTAGTATCGAACTAAATACTTTTTATATTGCAGTTTAGCCCACACTCAGGAAACTTTCAACTGTTTGACCCCGAATGGGATTTTCCATTTGGCCACGTGAACCTTGTGGTGCCGGAAATCGTAATGGACATGTACCAGTCGGTAAAAATCGACCACGTCGAAAGCTACACCCCAAAAATCGGCCTCATTAGGTGTCTTCGCCTCGTGGAATATCAAATCACCACCTCTGGAGTCATTGCTAAGTTCAACTTCAGCAATGTTCAGAACAAAGACCTTATTGTTGGAGCTGAGTTGTATATATACAGGTAAGAAATTATTGTCACTGATAGATGTGCTTTACTAAAATATGGTGTTTTTCTTGTACTGTCGGTGAATAAGCAAGCATCTGGGTTTAATGCAATAATATATCTGTTAACACTATTAGAAGTACTTGGATTTAGTATTATGTGCTTTCTTGGCAGTTTATATTTATCGCTTACTTGCAAAAGATCAAATCCTCTATAAGTACGTGCAGTAGAGACTAAGAAAATATTCTACTTAAAAACACATTTTTACTCCATTGTTACAGTTAACATTAGGAAAAAGTCAATAAACATATTACCAGTGCCATTGATGTCAGAATTACGGACATAAATTTTTTTATTGTATTCTTCTACATAAATGTGTAGAGCGACCATAAATAATTATACTGAATTGAGCAAAACACCCAATAAAAATCTGGTGTGATACACGCACACAACTTTCTTTTACAGTGACCTTGTAATTAACCAAAATTTGGTTTTACATTTTTAAGCATTTGTCAAAAAATTTCAAAAATTACAAATTGTACAGAAACCGTACAAAATAGAGCGTTAGTTCAAGAAACAAATTTTCTCTAAAATTTTAAGCTGAATTCAAAAATGTAATAATATACCGGGTGTTCTATTTAAAATAGGAGTTAATAAAAAAATAGAGTTAATAAAAAAAACGAAAGAAACCCGTTTTAAAGGTATTCAACTAAAAAATCACCTAGCTCACATCAATACACATTAAAGATGTAATAAAAATGTAAAGTTTGACAAAAACCGTTAGAACCGTTTTTGAAAAAAATCGAAAAAAACTGAAAAATCACTAGAGTAAGCCCATACTTATGCGATTTTCTTCAAAAGCTTGCCATAGCATCTAGATAGTATACAAAACTTATTTATATGAAGTTTCAGCATCATACCTCTTTTCGTTTTTGAGATATTCTGTTCACAGACAGACAGACACACAGACAGACCAATGAACAAAAACATGTTTTTAGGGTTCAGGAGACTATAAAACGTGAAGATCTGTTGAAAACTCAATTTCGAATTTTTGGGGTAAATCCAATACTGCTTTTATCGTAAAAGAAAGTAAAAAACCAAAATGTTTTAATTGTAAACAGCATTGTTAGAATCACAATTGACCTAGTAACGCCTTATTTTTTGCAAAGCAAAACCTTTTTCACTAATACTGTCCTGCTGCTACTCTTCAATGAGCCTCAACCTACAAAGATTGATCAAAAATTTTAACAAATTTCAAGTGGAGTTCAAATGGTATCATCAATCAGTGTAGAAGCTTGTAAAAATTTTACATGAAATGGATTTGAAAACCATATTTAATACCCCCAACCAACACTAGTGGTAGAACATCTCAAATGCAAGCACTAAGCATAAACAACTCTAAATAACACAGGCTTTTCAAATCATAACCTACGTATGGAGCAGATCATCATATATTTCAGATATACTCATGCAGAAAAATTTCCCTAAACAGATCTCTCAAGGATAGCAACTAAACTTAACTCAAACCATCTATCGGTGCTAATATGCTTCCTTAATGCATTACAAGTAAAACAACCTCTTCGCAAACTAATCAATAAACCAATAGACTGGGACGCTTTCCAATCTACACCGGATACCGGATAAGAACTTTAAAAGACCCCGAACAGTAGAATATAAAGAAGATATAGACCATGGTTACTAACTTTACTCCATCCATAGTTGATGCCTTAACCTCACCAGTCACAATCTCGCCAAAATATTCACACTACCACTATCACCCAAACTAGTAGATTGGGAGTTAGAATACATCCAGGTGTCCTGTCTGTCGTAAAAGGCGACTAAAAAGTCTTGAGGAAAAAACCTCTAGAAAAATCATCAAGGGGAAGGCTAGCAACCCACCCAAGATGCAGAAAAAATTGTGCAGGGTGCCATAGAAGAGCCTGGAAAACGGTTAAAATACGACCAACCTTGCGATAAAAAAGAAATGTAAAACAGAACAGGTTAAGGATAGAGACATGGAACATAAGATCTTAGAATAAACGGCACTAAAGAATAATAATGGAGGTGAAAAGACACAATATATATATTCGAAACTAAAGGGGAAGGAAAAGAAATAACCCAATATAATAATGACATCATTATATATAGCAGCGTCGCACAGAATATATACGGAAAATATGGATTATACCTATTAATAAGTAATAAATGCCTGAACAATATAATTAGTAACACATACTTTTCGGAACGGATAGTAACAGCCAAGTTGAGATCAGAAAACAAACACAACATAAATTTAATATCCGTTTGATCTCCTGATGCCATTAAACCTTACAACGATACGTTTGCTCAGCCACTTCGTGGGGACGTTAAACTTTAAAATACATCTCGCACCTTTTATTATCTTAATGATGATTTTGCTCTATTTGTTTGCTTTGCTTCATTGTACATAAAATTAATTTAAATGCCCAGTAGTGTATTATCATTTACCAAAAACACAGAGCTGGTCTGCACCTGTGGTATTCTCGGGCTGAAACTAACTTCAAACAACATACGTAAAGAAAGGGAATTTGCTTACACTAATATATTGGCTTTAAAACACATATAAAATCATAAAACACAATTAACAACCTACGTCCGATACAGCTTGGGGCTACTCACATTTATATTTCATGCCTAAAATATTATTAAAATAGAACGCCAAAGCAACTGTTTTGAAAAGTGCAAATGTTAAAATGCCTGAATGCCTGAATGCTTGTAGCGACTATTTATCACTTTAAACTGCAAACATTTTCTATATTAGGTTACCTCTTGAACTTAGTTGCTTGCGAATTGCTGCGTTACGTATTAGGTTCGCCTTCAAATTGCGTCACCCAATTTTGAAAGATGCGAGGAGTGGAGAATTGCCATAATCGTTGAGAAGAACCTCTGAATGATAGCTGACGCTCAATGACGGCTGGCATACACACAATGGACGAATATACGAGGTTACTTTGCAATTTGTGTACTCACCCGGTACACGATTAAAAAAAGAATTTCCTTGAAATGTAAAAGTTGGCTTGCTGCACTTTAGGCAGCAAATTATTTACTGCGCGGTCCACAAACCGCTTTATTTAATTCACTTCGCCACAGGAACATGGACTGAAAGCGGTTCATCTACCTATAGCTTGGGGCAAAGCCCGATAGCTACTGAACTGACTGTCCCCTGCGAAAGATGTTTAAATTGAAACTCCCCGCAGTGTTCAAACGATTCCGATGAGGCGGAGACTCACTCTTTCGGCTATGCTAAATTACATTGAATAAATCTGATTAACAATCAAAAAGCCTGTAAATACAAACAAATTATAGAGATTGCCACATCAATTTGTAAATACCTGCAAGACGTTTATTCTGAAATCTTTGTACCGAAAGCAAAATGTATGACGATCTCACAAAAACCCATAAGATGTAAATTGGTGATAAACCCATACAACGAGTGATAGAAATAAAATATTTGGGAACAATTGTTAACAGCTATGGGGATTTAAATAAACAAACAAGTAAACATACCCCAAATCAACAAAGTAAATAACAGAATACCTTAACCACACTTTCCGGAGTAATCAGTACATAAAGAAAGAAACAAGAGAAGAATAGCCGGAAGACAAGACACGGCAGAGTGAGGAATATAAACAAAAAAATCATGTGAAATTTAAAACATCACTGAGTGGGTATTGCAGAGAAGAAGTGCATGGAACTAGAATATAGATAGAATGGCCGAGAGTAGAATAGTACGACTCGCACAAGACAGTCAACCTAAGGCAATGGCAAAAGACAGAAAATCCTGAAACTACGTAATCGACTACTGCATAATTTAACACATTGACTTAAAAATATATTGAAGGTATCGGTCCCGGCAATCCTAACATGTATAAGATAATTTAGAATATATCAAAAGGTATAAAACTTACAGAAACAAAATAAATTCCCTTATTCTAAAAGCAAAAACTTCCTACTATAAAAATAAAATTGAAAATAATATATCTGAACCTCAAAAAATGTGGTCGATAGCTTACGAATGTGTGAATTTAAAGAAACGGAAAAATCCTACAATAAATCAAATAAAAATTGATGACAATGTGTCCCTAACAAATAGCGTGTCTATATCAAACGAATTTAATAAATATTTTATAAACGTAAGCGAAACGCTACTTAGTAGTTCAAACTATACCGATGATAATTCTAACTTACAGCTACAAACAAAAATAAACTCGCAAACCTGCTTCTTGCGTCCCACAGACCAAATTGAAGTTGAATCAACAATTAAAAATTTGAAATTAAATAAAGCGCCAGGACTTGACTCCATTAGTGCCAAATCACTAAAAAGTATCAGTGATTTGATCTCGAAACCTTTATCCATTTTAATAAATAAATCCATGCAGAATGGCATTTTCCGGATAACCTCAAGACAGCGGTTGTGAAGCCTCTTTTCAAAAGCGGTAATCGCGAACTTATGGAAAACTATAGGCCAATATCACTTATATCAAACATATCTAAAATTTTTGAAATCATTATAAAAAATAATATCAATTCTTGGATAAACATCAAATAATATCTCAAAATCAATTTGGATTTCGTGAAAATAAATCAACCGAAGATGCAATTGCACTTTTAAGTAGTAAAATCACCACATCATTGGACGAGACGAGGCCTTCCGCTTGTGTTTTTTTAGACCTCGCGAAAGCCTTCGATACCGTAAATCACAATTTACTTCTAAATAAGCTGGAAAACTACGGATTTAGAGGGGTTTCACAGCAGCTGATGAGCAGTTATCTTAAAAACAGGAAACAATGCGTTGAAATAAACATTCATTACAGTAATTTCTTAACAATAAAACACGGTGTTCCCCAAGGGACAGTGCTAGGTCCAGTTTTATTTCTAATTTACATAAACGATCTATTTGAACAAAATATACATAGCACAATCATATCATACGCAGATGATACAGTATTGTGTGTCGATGGGGATAGTTGGGATGATGTAACTTATAAATTGCAGAAGGACTTGCAGCTAATTAAATATTGGTTAGGTAAAAATCTACTATTTTTAAATTATAAAAAAACTAAGTGCGTTCCTTTTGCCTCTTATGGGAATCATCTCCCGGCTGTGTCTCGTATCACAATACACAAATCAGGCTGTAATTTCCAGAACGAACACACAGTTGGTGGTGATCAGGAGGGAAAAGTCTGTAATTGTACTGTCCAAATAGAAATAACAAACTCTATTAAGTATCTGGGAATTATTCTGGACTCACATCTCAAATGGGAGCAACACATTAATTCACTTTGTAAAAAATTACGTAGTCTAATATACCTATTCAATAAATTAAAACCTATATTTAACTTATCATTATTAAAAACCATTTACTTTTCTTTAGTTCAATCAATATTAAACTATGGCATAATCAGCTGGGGTGGAGCATGTAAAACAGTAATCTATAAATTAACCGTTATCCAAAAGCTAATCTTAAAAATCATCTATAATAAGCCAAAATTATATCCTACATCTATATTATATCAAGATACATGTTCTTTTGATATTAGACAATTATATGCGTTTTCCGTTCTAAAATACACTTTTAAAAATAAAAACTCACTCATTCAAATTCCTAACACCTATTCGACAAGACAAAAATCCAAACTTGTAGCTACAATAAAATATAATAAAAAATCAGTAGGGCAGAGAGGTTTTGCTTTTCACGCACCAAAACTATATAATTTACTGCCTCTTCATATTAAAGTAATAAAATGTTACAAAATTTATAAAAGTAATGTTAAAAGCTGGGTGGGTGCATCCAGAGATGTCATTAATGCAACAATAGAGAACTAAATTTCATAGAATACAAACTATATATACTAAATAAATACTTATACAAAATAATTTATAAAAAATACTAAATCTAAAACAAAACAACAATAATGACTGGCTGACTAGTAAAAATTTATAAAGGTACTTACTAATTGCCTTTACCACATACAAGCTGCTCTAGCAGCTTAAGTGGAAGTGAAAGTAGCAGAACTCTGCCACAAGAGTACCACGTTTATATATTTGTTATTTTTCTTTATTTTAATGTTTAATTTCGCTTAATATTGATTATGTATTTTGGCGGCAATAAAATTATTATTATTATTATTATAAAACTACTAGAAACATCCTAAAAACCCATAAGAGACTACTCATGCTAAAATTCGGCAACGATACCTTTCACATAAATGGTGAAAAGTCGGAAACCTTTGTGTCTTATCTTGAACAAGTCTTCGCAGCAATAATCAGCTGTAAAACCTGTCCAGATTTAAGTAATCAAATATATTAAGCGACACTACCCATTAATTGTTGAAAATATCCAAGCCACATCCTCCAAACAAATCAACATCATTATAGCTCTCTGGTAAAACTGCAATCAACAGAACATGACCTCATACCCAACTCAGTTCTGAAACATCTAGCCAAAAATATCTGGCACACTCAATCTCAATGTTTAATGCATGCATACTCCTCAATTCTTTCCGAGAAAGATGAAAGCATGCACTGCACACGTCCTCATGTTTGCCAAACATGGAAAAAGTAAAGAAAATCTCAAAGATTACAGATCAATACGTCTTCTGCCAAATCTCCCAAAACTGTTAGAAGAAATGTATATTCAACTTGTCTGTAGCTCCAGCGAATTGTTGAGGCAATTGCAACTGGCGTCGAGAATAAGTGTCAAACTGGAGCGCTATTACTATAGGCATCGCAGGCCTTCCATAAGGTCTAGATCAAAAACCTTGAAGAAAAATCTCCTCTACTTATACACTCACCGGCACGAAAAACGGAGCACTTGCATTTTTTGATTAGATTTAAAATTGTATTCCTTTGTGATGTTTTATTATTTCATTTATTATTATACATTTATTATACATGTTATAATGTTAAATGTATAATAAATGTATAATAATAAATGTAATAATAAAACATCACAAAGGGATACAATTTTAAATCTAATCAAAAAATGCAAGTGCTCCGTTTTTCGTGCCGGTGAGTGTATTAGAGCAATTATGTTTTCTTTCGCCTGACAGGATGGGAGGGTTTCCTCCAGACCTGGAGAACGAGTGACCCTCGAAAATGATCGTCGAGCCGACAGTAATGTCATAATGAACAAGAGCCTACCCCTCGAAGATGTTTATCGGGATGACATAAATGGGAACACTTTGATCAGGAGTACAAATAACCCTCGGAGGTGTATGTCGGTACAGCAAAAAAATGGGAATTTAAACCTGGTGCAAGAATAACCCTCGGAGATGTTCATGAGTATAACAGAAATGCAAACATTCTAACCCGGGGCACAAGTGACCCTCGTAGGTGTTTGTCGGCAGAGCATAAAAACGGGAATTCTGACCTGGGGCACGAATTATCCTCGGAAATGCCTGTCTAGACGATAAAAACAACGGTATTTCTAACATAAAACGAGGCCGAAAAATGTGTTACCTTGCGCTTGCAAAAGTTCTACTTGACAGTCGTTCGTTGACGTCCGGCGGAAATCAGCCTACGGGGCAAGATGGACCAACATATTTAAACAAATCGAAATTTTTGCTATCACTCAGGTTAGGGCCGATTACTCACGATACAGCACTAAATAAGTCGAAGTCTGTTGCTGTTCTTGTGCATCGCACAACCCAAACATGCGGCTGGAGTGCGTGTCACTCAACGTTTCATTGCTTACGGGATGAATTCGTAGGCGTAGGCGCAAAATTCATAGCACCCTGTAATTCATCTAAATCTTAGGTTTAACAGACTACCAATTCTATATAACCATATCATTGCTCTTTTGAAAACAATCATTATTATTTAAATTAAGCAACAACAGCAACTACAGTAGAGGTTGTATAATTATGATCGAGTTCTAGTTTTTGTATCGAATCAACAGGTCGCCAAAACCTCTCACACATCATTCAACAGACTCCAGCATAATCCGGCTGTACCAAGTGCGATCAAATGTAAAAACTGGGAACGACTCCGTTCGAAATGCCGATATACATGAGTTACTAGGGGTTACCTACGTCTCAAAATACGATCAAGGTTGGCAGGTAAACGTTAAAATTGCAAAGTCTTCGTTAGCTCTAATACCGCCAATAGAAATTCAAGGTGCAGAAATCGTTAGAAAAATGGCACAACGAAGAACGCGGCTTAGAATTCCTGATACTGGTCACAGACACATGGGGAAATCTAGTCGATTTACAACACCTTGGTCTAGAAATGTCACACGTTTCAAATTCGCCGCTGCTGGTTGTACGATTTAAACAACCTTCCAGTGATGGTGAGTCATTTGTATTTTTCCTGTGATGATTACATTAAGATTAGTTAAACTATTGAAACTGATATTGCTTTTGGAACTAGATTTTCAGTTTTCCACGTCCTACAGTAAGGAGCCAATGGTATCTAAAGCTACATCAACCTCCATAGAAGAGTACCAAGGAAACGAGTGTGATCGCCAATTATTTTCAATTAATTTTTCAAAAAAAGGCTTGGACTTTGTTATATTTCCCAAAACGATAATATTTTATAGATGTAGTGGTCTGTGCCAATCGATATCAGGAAATAATTTCACCAATCATGCTAAATTTCTGCAGATATTAGCGAAATCTGGAGAAGCGAAATCTCGCTTTTGTTGTGTTCCAAAACAATATTCCCATTTGACGATTGCATTTTATGATCGTTTTAGTAATATTGTAATTAAGAGGTATGACGACATGATAGTGGAGAGTTGTGTGTGCAAATAGATTGAAAGTGATAAACATTCAATATACAAATTCAAGAAAACGAAAATGCCAGTATATTATTCGTTCACATTTTATTTAGCTTGTGGTTAGCCATGACCATTTGACAGATGTCGCATTCACACGGTTACGACAAAATTTCTGTCACAGTTGATGTACATACTTCGTTGCTAGACTATAAAAAACATAACACTATTTGTATACCTTTTTATAAGAAAACTGAGACAAATGTACCCCAAAATAGATTAATAGCGCATTGCAGGATTGCAATGAATTGGTTTGCCTGTTGATTAAAATATTTCTTTGATGCTCTTTAAAATGTTTCTGTTTGTTTATACCAGCACCAAGATAAGGCTATCAAAATATATGAACATAGATATTTTAAGTTTTTCTGATCCGGTTTCGGTCGATAGTCAGCCGTCATTTTCATCGGATGTTGATTCAGTGTGAACATTTTTGTTGTGATTTTTGTTACCGAGCAATTACGAGATTACGACTATGATAAAACGAACGAACACTACTATTCCGCTAAACCATCGTTACCAACAAAATCAAACGACCATGCAACAATAAATTGCTCCGGCGAGCTTAACAGTCGGAACAAAGGGGCAGTTTGACTTGAATAATAATAAAACAATAAAGCACGCAATTGTGCACTAGCTCAAAATAAGAAACTGTAATTTATAGAGCATGGTTTTACTTGATCTTATTTGAGAATTAATCAGCTGAGATTCCACTCAGATCAAGAAACATGTAACAGCTAGCCTAGTCAGGAGATTATTCATCGGCAGATCCTGCAGAAGGAATTTACCTTTAACCTTCGCCTGAAATACAACTGAAAACACACACAAAATACAAATTCTGTACATAACAAAAATTAACACCACCCTAAGTAACGTCACTGCATACCTTCTAACTCAAAATTCCTGTTGACATCAACAAACGCCAGTTAATTATTCAACAATTCGGAAGACGCTTCTTAATTTAACTGTATAATGGCGTTCTAGCGCAACACTCTGGTCATTGGACGATTGTCTCGTTATAAATTAACAAATCTTTGTTCGTTCATTCCTGCGATGTAACCGTTCCAAAGCAATCTTTATTCTTTTATCCATGTTACTCTGTCTGTTATGCTGCATATTTCTCTTCCACTGGTATTCGGTAGTCTGTAGCATTTTTTTCCTAATATTCGCCTTAATATTTTGATTTCTGTTGTTGGAAGTTTCCTTTTTGTTACTACTGTGTTTGCTCGAGTTTCTAATCCATAAGTTAGTATTATACTTTTGTAAATTCTAGCTTTTGCTTCTATATTTAAGTATTTGTTGTTCTAAATTAATTAATACCTACAACCAATTATTGTTTAGTTTTGTTATTTGGCCGTTCCGTTTCTTTGTCTAAGCGGCCTGTGCTAGTCAATTTCATACCCAAATACTGAATTTCCATCACCTGCTTAATTATTTCATTATCTACCATCAGTTTACATTTCATTGACTTTCTGACATTGACTTTTTTTTACTAGTGGAAATTTTCATATTATATTCTGTGCAATTTTTATTAAATTTAAAAATTAGTCTCTGCAGGTCGTCCTCACTTTTTGCTATCAATTTAGTCTCGTTTGCTTAATATACAACATTAAACGTATTTCTACCCATTCCATATCTTCTAAGATTCTTCACATCTTTTATTATCTACTAATGAAGTTGTCTTGTCTTATTCTCTTTGCAACTGACATTTTAGGTAATAGTTTTCTATTGATTTGTAGTCGTATTATCATTTTGTTATTTGAGTATAGGTCTTTTATGGGTTCTTGGATTGGTGATGCAGTGTAGCTTTTTACACCCAATATATGTTGGTATAGTTGAATAAATTAAACCAGTGTTGATTTTAAAGTTTTAGATTATATTCACACAATATATACAAATAGCACTTAAGAGTGACGTCTGCGTTGTTAGATGGTTATGGTTAACATGATTCTATGATACTGCTTAAAAACTAAGTTGAAATTTGTGTAGGCTATCCGCAAGTTCAGTGGGTATTTCTAAATAGCCAATGAAAAGTTCGGTAACTTTTGACGTGAAAACTATAATTTTGCGGTTTCTCACGAACAAGCGCACTGTCGGCAAAGGTTTATTGGGGTTTTCAAATACGATAGCCTTTTAGGGTAATACAGTTATAAACTTAAGAAATGCATTGAACGTGCTTGTGATTAATTTTGGCGAAACTGCACAAACCGTGAGAACAGTTTGAATTTAACTGAAACGCACAAACTAATCTCACAAAAATACATCTATTTAATTAATCTTAAAACTAGAGTTCAACAGTTCTTTTAATTGAAGTGGGCACCCATTCCTTGAGAAAAATCAAAAATCCATTTAGTGAGTCAGAAGTTCGTCGAGACACAAACTATAAAAAGGACTCGCGGTTATTTGTAAAGCGATAAGTAAGTAATTAGAATATCCGGCACTAACCGATTTTAGGAATAACACCCTGATTTACGATAAAATTCTCTCGCGTATGACTACACTTACATAAGAACGTCAGCGTACCCTAACGATACGTTTGCATGCCTTTCTGATATGATGTTACAAGGAAAATACTTTCTTTCTCAAAACGATTTTTAATTATCTTAGTACTAGATTCTACCTACACTAAGCCGAATTACTAAAATTGATAAAAGGTCTGCACATGATCTGCTAATTTTTTTTAAGTTCTAAGGGAACATCGGCTTTTCTTCTAAAACTTGAACTCTTCTTCACTCTTTATATTAGAAATTTTACTAGCTCTCTTGATAGTCAAGATGTTTATATAGTTAACAGCTTGCTCAAAAGTCTCTTTTATAATTTTGCATATGTTTCAAGATCACGGCATATAATGAAAAAGTTTTAAGTCGTTTTTCTTCCCTTTCTTTTAGACACATTTTCACAAATAGTAATAAGTATAACTTTCAAAACGCACTTGCTCATTTAGTAAGAGTCGCTCAATATCACGGCCAACCAGAGGTTATATAAATACAGTGAGCGCCAAAAAGCATTGGTCAGTTTCAATTTGTAATAACAATTTATTTGCTTAAATTACACAGTTAATCAGAACTATTTCTTAAAGACTAAGAATGGGAGATTCACTTATGAAAAATGCTGTCGGTTAAATGACTCCCCTCTTGTTGAATGCACTCTTTTAAACCGTGGCCGAAATCTCTCATCACACGTTGCCGCATATCCTGCAGTATAGCTTCAATATTTTCCCGAATAAACATTTTAAGCTTTTCCAGATTTCTTATCTTTCTTGTAAATACTCTGCTCTTAAAGTAATCCCAAAGAAAAAATTAGGAGTGGTTATGTCCTGCGATCTCGAGGGCCAATGAAGGTCACCATAGCAAGAAATCAGTTTATTTGGAAACGATTGTCGTAGGAGATTCGTATTAATTATTGCGGTGTAATTTGTAGCACCGTCCTGTTGAAACCAATATTCATTTACTATCTCCTCTATTTGCGATAAAAAGATCTTTAAAGCATGTAATGTCTTTGAGATGTAACCGTTGCCGTTTCACCAATTTCCTCGAAAAAATGAGCCCCGACAATCTTTGACGGTGAAACAGCACACCAAACTGTCACTTTCGGAGGATGTCAAACATTGAAACAAAACTCCCAAGTTTCCGATTTATGAAGAAATTATCATTGATTCCATAGGTGAAGTGTATGGGTTTTTATTAGGTATTGAAACTGACCAATGCTTTTTGGCGCTCACTGTATAAACAAACTATGGGTGTTCCATAATTAAGCTGTTGAAAACCATGTTTAAACAATACCAAGCTATATTGGAAATAAGTTCCTGTTCTTACGATTTTCATGGAAAACCATGTTAATTTGTTTATTTATTATGCTTAATTGATTTATTTCACCAAAAAACAACATTCCGGTTGTTTAATTTTTAATTTATATCGCATTATCTTCCCGAATACTTGATAAAAGTGGCAATCATCTGCAATATCATCTGTTACATTTCAAATTTAAGTAAAATTTCTTTCTGAGAGGCTTGAATATTTACTACATACTTTAATCTTCCCTTCTGGCCACATAGTTGTTACGTATAAATTATTCTTTAGTTAAATTTAGATTATTTATACAGGAACTGTCTTGAGTTTCCAGCTATTTGTTGGTGTGTATTCGGTTGCCTACCCTTCTCGTCCATTTCTGTGCTAATTTCGAATATCTTTGAGGCTAGAGAAATTTTCGCGATTTTTGTAAAGATTGTCTGTAGAGAGGAGCCGATTTTCGGTAACTATCTTGATTAATTGATTGATTGCTTCTGCTGTGTGCTAGTTCTCCCAGAAGGATCAGTTAAGTATGAATCAAAAATCCTTCGTTATCGTGGAAAGTCTGTTGTAGCATCTATGTATTCTATATGCAGTTACTGAAATTCATTTGGTTATTATAGGATTACAAAATATTTCAGAAAAAAAACCTCAGTAGGTCAATGTGGTTTTCCTCTTGCACATTGCGTGACGATTTGGTGATGTTTTAGGCCTCCTATTACACCGTTCAGAATTTTCCCCTTTTGAGCTCTGTTGCCACCACGTAAATCAACCAGAGGGATTTGTAAACGGTTTTGGGTATTCCGTCCAGCTACGCTGGCAAAATGCCTATCTCCGAAGTGTTCGATATCTTTCCCACCTACGATTGCACCTCGCCAACTTTAGAAAATCCTGCAGAACTCAACCATGCCATTTGGGCAGTTTATCTACGGCTGCTGTGACGTCTGCATGGTCGCAATCTAGACTTGAACATCTCCAGGTATCCCGTTTGCAATTACCTTTGCAGCTTGACTGTTCTGTGGTCCGCGAAAAGGCAGAACTATAAAATCGTGTAGATGCCATACCTTATTATAGTGTTTTACTTACGATTTGCAGTCAAGATTCCAAGCAGATCGTTGAGGAATAAATTGCTTGCAGCTTTACCTATTGTGTGCCTTGTGCATGCCGAGTTGGTAGCGACACGCCATGGCCTATTGCTCAAATTTCGGTTTCTACCGTCATCAAACTTCATATACGCGAATTTTTAGCTCCCGTGTCCCGCTTTTGCTCCTGAATTTACGTGTGCTATTGAAGGACATTGCGAGGAAATTGTACAACTATTTGCTCTTTACTCAGTTTATTCGCATTCAAGTTTACCAATTAAACTGTATGCATATATGTAAACAAGTTGACATTTAAAACCAACAAAATTAATACAAAATCAAATCAACCTCATATTCACAAAAACTACACCAAAATAAAAACTTAGATTAAAATGGCATCACCACAAATACAGTGAAATGTACCAAATGATATGTTTATGTCTCTCATAATTTGTTTTAATCATTTATAAGTGTAGCATTCCCCATTTCTCTTGTGCGTCCAGCATATTTTTGCTTGTGCAAGATTGATGTTCCTGTTGGAGCTGAATAAAAGCTGTAAATAAACAATTGGGTTACAGAAATTTCTGATTTTTATTTATTGCTTTATGAAAAATGTTATACTCTTTATAGATTTACACCAACAGTTGTAGACCTTCTAATTTGGACCGTCTTGAACCAGTGGCGCTTCCGTACGACCCACCCTAAAGTATTATACAGGTAATACTTTAGTATTATACTGGTACACTGACCCACCCTAGAGCCCCTATATTAATAGATTACCGCAAATCCGCCATATTGGCTCCAAAGAAAAGGCGGGAAAATTAAAATGTCAAGGTGACGCGACGTTTTCAATTACAGTTTATTTTTCATGTTTTAAAGCAAATATGCACATCAATGATAATATTAGAAAAAGAGTTACACCACACAAGGGAAAAAGAAGCTGTAGTATGTTATGAAGAAATGCAGACTTTGTTATATGAAGCTCTCGTCCATTTATAAGTTTAAAGTTTTGTTACCGAATGAAACCAAATAGTACATAGCTAACTCTCTTATTCATAACCAGGTGGACTACTGCAGTCAAGTGTATTACCCCTTTTTAACCGAACAGTTCAAGCGCAAATTGCAGCTTCTTCAAAATTGTTGTCTACGGTACGCATATGCTCGCTCGGAACATGTAACTCCTTACTACAACAATTTATATATTCTTAAAATGAAACATCGTTTTACTTTGTATCAGTATACTCTTATATTTAATATTGTAACTAATAAGTTACCTACATATTTATTCGCTGTACTTAACCAAAGGATGGCACTGCATAATCTCAACTTGAGAAACAATGAACACTTCGCTATACCTCAACATTCCTCATCTAAATTAAACAAATTTAGCGAATTGTTCTTTGGTAACTATTGTCTTAAAACTTTTAAAGCTAAATTTAAATTATTGTCTTAGCAGCTACAGTTAGGTGATTAATACTTGTTTATTATTTATATACTAGCAGTCCAGTGAGACAAATGTCTCATTTAATAAAACAAAAAAGACCGTTTTGCAAATAGAACGGGTATTCACCACACGTACGTATATGACGTCATTGTTGGTAGCAAACTACCAGTCGCATTCGCATTGATAAAATTTGTCTAGAATCTAACCTAAAAAGTTAGGATTAGGATAATTAAGATAATAATTAGTGTTAGAGACTGAAATTCGGTTCCTGACCTGACATGACCATTCCAAACATATAACTTTAATAACTTTTTTCTCTCTCTCTTACGGTTTGGCTGCTGAAACAGCGTCCCGGACAGACAAGTCTATTAGATAAAGGATGCTCTAGGCCTAGGCTCTTGTTTAGTCTCTTTTTTATTTATCTTATGTACTTTGTGGTTGAATGTATTTATACAAATTGTTTATCTTTTATATCACACCCGTTCATGTCAATTGTCTGTGATATTTGTTTTCAGGCGAAGTTGAAAAACGGTTACACCGACACTTCGCCTTTTGAGATCATGTCTTCTTTTTATTGTAAATGAATGTCAATGTAATCTCAATAAACATTATTATTATTATTATTATTATTATTATTATTATTATTATTAATAATAATAATGCTTAGTTTCTTTAACAATTACCATTTCATAACCTACAGCGTTTAGTAGTAATCATTTTACGTTTGAACTTTAGATCTGTGTTTACTGATTTTAAGTTGTATACACGCAAGTACAATATGTTAAGACGATGCTATATATAATTAGTACCTAACTAATTCTACCTTCAAGGATTTCTATGCGACAATGATTTGGTATTAGTGGCGTTCCTCTGAAATACAAATCTTTTGGGATAATAGATCTTAAGAAATGAATATAAGTAAATGACTATATTAAACAAAACATACAAATTGTTTGTAAATGTTTTACTCTTAAACATAATACTTTAATATACATCTGACTGTACAGTCATTTTCACAAGGACACGCATTGCAATGCTTTTACTTCTGCCACGAAACTGTAAATTGCTAACGAATTTCTCATTTTCAGCACTACTGAAATTTGAGACTTCTTGAGTTTCGTAACCTATAAAATATTTTTTATTATACCTGCATCAGAATCGCCGTTTACAGCACGCCTGAGCGTGCAAAAACAGGCGATTAAAGCTCGCCGAGCTTTAAAGGTTGTCAAGGAAACGACTGAATGCTACAACGGACGTGGACGCGACAAAAACGTAAACAATTCTCGTAACTATAGTAGCAATATTATTATGCCATCTCGATTTATTACGACAAAAATTATTTCTAAGTTTTTAGTACGTAAGTAATTTTCAGTATTGGCGGTATAATAAAAAATAGCGTAAAGTATTCGTGGATAACTGGTCTTTAAAACACTTGCTCTATTTCGAGCACTCCGTCTACGCCGTCGTGCTCGAAAATTCGGGCGTGTTTTAAAGACCTTGATATCCACTCATACTTTAATATACTATTTTATTATAATGTACTGTACATATAATTATAATCGTTATAGAATTTCTCTTGAAGCAACTTCGCCGAAATGTTCCATATTGTTTTTAATATAGACTCTTTATATTCTTCACAATTTCGTTGCAGCATGTTCACAGCCCAGTTCCTTCAAATATCCACAAGTTTTTTTCTCTAATATATCGCCATCAATTATGTAGTTTTTTTTTGCCGCAAAATCCAGTGAAGCGCTTCCATACGTATTTCTAACCGTTTTCGTATTAATTTGTGTCGTTTCGTCTATTAATTTAATAATATCACCATTGCTTGCCGTTCCGTATGGTTCCTCCCTCATTTAATACTTTTATTATAAAAAACAAGCCAAGATAAATTGACACATTAACTATGTTTGACAAATCAAAAATTAATTGCATGGGTAACTATTGAATTGTTGACAGAAAAACCGGGTTATTAGTGTAATTTTAACAAATCGCCCTAGTTTTAGTTATCATTTCAGAGTGACGTTTGCCTTCTAAGTTTTTTTAGAATGTAAGAACTTATCAACAGTAGTGTATTAAGTGCATAGTGACTTGCCGATAATGCTGGTCAGATTGCACGACCGCTGGATTGTTTAGAAAATACGCCCTCCAGCTTAGCTGTTGGGGGTATTTTCTAAACAATCCAGCGTAGTGCAATCTGGTCAGCATTATCGAAGCAAGGAACTATGCACGTAATATATTTTGCGTGAATATTGCTTGAATCGATTAAAAAACTAACAAATCATCATTTTAATGAGTAACGTGGAGTATTACCGATAAGTTGTTATATAACAATAATTATCGACGCAAGCCATTTTTCATTGGTTGAAAGTTCAAAAAGCGAGTGCGATCATTGGTCAAATGACATCGTTCGACAGATGTATGCAATATTCAAGATAAGCATCCAACTTGTCCCCAAAGATAAAAATACTAGAAAAATTGGGTATAGGACACAACGCCTGAAGTGAAACAAGCGATCAAATGCTGCAACTAACCTTAAACAAGCTAAAACGAGACACTGCATCTTTGAACCACTGCAGAAGGTCGACGTTGTGTTCCCGGTCGGTGTTGTGTTCATACACCGAAAAATTATGTTATCCATGAATTCAGTCTTTGTTATTAGCACTTTCGTTTTTAAAAAAGCTAGTTAGGTGACCAATGCTAAAAATTTAAGATACATAGTAATACATAATATTGCAGAAGTATTGAAGTATCATTAAAACTTTGAGAAATTTTTAGAATTTAATAACTAACTAGCTTTTCTAAAACCAAAAGCAGTAAAAACAATAAACTCATGAATAAAATATTTTTTTCATTTTTTGAGTTTTTTATTTTTAGGGACAACTTAAATGTTCGTTTCTTGAAAACACAAGCTCAATTAAAAAAAATAAAAGACAAAAAATTGGTAGATGAAATTGGTCTATCATAATTTCTAAAAAATTTAATGAGACAGGGTGAGACACAATATTGCGGCCAAAATATACAGTATTAATTAGCTACAATAGTACCCCCTGTGCAACAATTACCGAACTATTAAGGTATTAAAGTATAATAGTAGATTATGTTATTAGGAGTAAAAGTGATACTTTATGTGGCGAAGCTGAAGTTTATTTAGCCTAACGTTAGTGAGGCAAATAATTCAGCTAAGCCACATAAAGTCACTTTTACTCCGAATAACATATACTATTTTATCCGCAAACGTATTCAGGTAAATTTCATTAATATAAATTTAAAAAAAAAGATGCATCGGCCGAGAATCGAACCCAGGCCACCCGAGTTACAGGCGAGCATTGTACCCCTGCGCCAACCTCTCTTGTTCAAATAACGCGCTACTGTAATGATATATGAAGATACTGAATCACCCGAGCTAATATCACACGGCCACAGCAGCTGTCACACCATAACCCACGGCGACAGATGCTCCGATCCGCTGCTTAAAGGTTTATTTAAATTAAAGCTTTTTCGTACCCTTTTTGAAAATAAAAACCGGCCTACGATCTAAGTCTAAAAATTAGCAAAATTTTAAGCCATCATACAATTTAATCGGTCCAGTATCTTCGGAGGAGATAGCGAACAAACATAGAAAGAAAGAAAGAGAGCAACGATGTTGTCTGCTTAGACAGATAAAGTATGCAAAAGTCGCTATTTTATCTGCTTAGGCAGATAAAGTGACACTTTTACCTTGTCAATAAAGACACATAAGTTGTCACTTTTGTGATGTTTGCGGATAAAAAATATTTTAAAGGGTTGCATTGTACGTGCTAAAACCTGAAAACCCTTACACATTGCCGTTCCAAACAAATTTTGTCCCATTAACACTAAAGCTGAAGATCTTCCAACACCAACACATACGTGCTATAATAATTGGACTGGTATGTACGTCAACATCTATGCAGGCAGATATGATATTAGAGGGTTTCGGAAAAATTGTGGAAATGCATGGTCTTAAATATACAAAACTAGTGGGCGATTGCGATAGTAGAGTGTGCAAGAAAATCGGAAAATTTTTGTTTTCGAAATATGATAAAAAATGTTGACACTTACATGACCTAAATCAGTTGTCAAAGTGACTGTTTTTTGTTCACTGGATGTTTTAGGGCCGGTTGCAGAAAGACATGTTAAGTCTGGTGTTAGCTAACGCGATGTCAAAGTGAACAAAAACGAATCAAATCTCAAATGCTTATGGTAACTAATACATTAGTAAACAAAATTTGATGCGATTTTGTTCACTTTGACGCGACGTTAGCTAACACCATACTTAACATTGCTTTCTGCAACCAGCCCTTAGTATATTAAGTGTTAAGAACGGTAAGGACATTTTACCGACCGAAGACAATTGTTTAGAGGAGGAGCGAAGCGACGACTCCAATTATTGTCTGAGATCGGTAATTTCTTAACGTTCGTGATGCTTATGAAGTTTTTTGGACGATAGAAATGTATTTTTCTTCAAACGTCAGTAAAATGTGACATAACACAGAATAATGTGTTGGTGGCACTGAAAGTCTATGTCAAATTCGAGGTTAGCAGGTTAGGCTGGGGGGTGTCACCGAAGGGGTGTCCGTCGTCGATCTCCAGCCTCGAACATCTCAGGATCTCTAACCTCATTACAAAACCTAAGTTTAACTTATGCCTCTTAATCTAGCCAACAAAGTGCCACTTTTAATCCTAATATAACAATTAACAATATACTATTTTCACAACTCTAATATAATAAATTAGAATTTTAGAAACAATAAAGAAATAACAAAATAAAATAGTCGTATAATATCTAATTATAAAATACATTTGGTGGTTGCGATAAATCAAAAATACAAAAAAAGGAGGATGGTCCCACCGCATACCCCTTCCCAGAGTCGGACAGCCATCCATGATCAGAAAAAATGACCAAAACTAAAATTAACGGTCTTTATCATTTAATAAAGGGTCTCGTGCTTTTAACCCTCTAGGAATTCGAGGATCAGCGAGCTCCGGTAGGGCGCATTGCTCCCAAAATAATGTCAGTTTTGGCAGCATTCTGCTGTTCCAAAAACTTTCATCCCTTTTAATTTTTATGTACTGCATATCTACATCTGTATACCATATTAGGTAGCAATATTCTTTTTTACAGATATTTAATTGTCCTTGAATTTGGTAATGGTAGTGGTGATTTTCTTTAAGTACCAATTCGCCCTTAGAACTAAGCTTTACACATAGGTTCATTTTTCCCTCTAAAGCGTCCTTTTTTTTATTTTTAATGTAAATAGACATTTGACTTCTATTAAGTTGTCATGTTCAGTTAATCCATCGGGGCTGCCACCTAAATAACTGAAATTTGGAGATATAAAAAACTGCTACTTATTGAGTTAATGTTGGAACATCTTTGGAATAATTGAACAGCCTTTGTCTCGTTTTCAATGCCATATTGTACTGATTTTACTTTTAAATCGTATTTTCTATAAAACAGTTCTTTAATTAAATTGTGACACGGTGTAGTGCTTCTGCTTGAACAAATTCTTCCAAAAGCAGAAGCTGTTAGGCGATTTCTTCGTACCTGATGCTAAATTATGTTATCCCTTTAACCTTTTGTATTTTTTTCTTCATCTGCAACATTATCCTTGGTTAGCTCCTTCATTATTTTGTCTTTTGATTTTGATAATTCGATAGAATTCATATCAGGTTGTGCTGAATTCGAACCATAGTCCATGTCATCCTACGGCACTGACGTCTTAGTTCTCTTTTTGGTCTTCAGGATTTTTTTCTGTTTGCGTTTCTTACAGAAGCTTTCTAAAAAATATTTTCTTTTGTTGGCCGACAATTTGTGGAAAGAAGGCCCTCAATTATAAGACAATCCTGCCCCAATACATCTCGTTGTATAAACTCCCTTTTGAATTAAGTTTGTTCTTTTTCCACCGATAAATTTGGCTACAAGCGACATATTGTAATGGTATGTCTAATTAGTGTTGTAATATGTTATTAATTTAATTTTTAAATAAGGGTACCACGCAAATATTTTTCGTATTCGTGTTATCAAATCTTAGATTGATTGGAAGTTACTTGTATATTGATAGATAAAAATAAATAGTTGTATGCCCTTTATAATATTTTATTTATCTGCAATTACTCCAATAATACGCTAGCTCAAATCGATAAAGCACAGAATCATCTCGGTTGGGTCCACCCTGAATGCATAATCTATTAAATTATTAAATACGGATCTGTCTCCGCATACGCAGTTAAGCGCACAATCGAAACTGAAATTGGGTCAAATATAAGCCAAGATGGACGCCGTTTGCAAGATCGCGTCAAATTGAATCAACAAAAAAAGTGAAATTGATCACAGTTCTATTGGTAACTATTTAAATTAGTTGGTTTTCGTGGCATTAATCCTCATTGGTCTCTAGCATTTGTTTATGGGGCCAGCTTCTATCTCCCAATTGTTTATTTTGTCGTCGGGCCGAATCTCACCAACGGATAACCTCAAATAATGGAGTTTGGGCTTTTTGGCATACTGGAATCTCTCGTACGGCGATGGAACTGGCCTGGATTGCCTTGAGTATTGCTCTTCTTATGCATGCATAAATTTCCCGGCTCTCACTTAATTCGTTTTAGAATGAACAGTACCTGCACTAGTCGTTCTCAAATCGGAGGGTTTGTAGCTACTCTGACCTTGTTGCGGGGCTGCTATGGGTCGGATCCTGCTGTTGGGGCACGGGCACATACCCCACGGGCTGCTGAGTGGCACTGATGTCTTCCCCAATGTGCTGGCTCGACTGGTCGACCTCCTCGTAGCTGTCGGAACTAAGGCTGCTTCGGATCGAGGTTATGTCACACAACATCGGAGACCTCAACAATTTTTGGTAGCGGATTTTGATAAAAATAATACCACATGGACACAAAAATTTGCTCAAGACACTGGTAAAGTTTCAGACTTGTATTTTTATTTTTAATATCAGAAATTTTAATTTTAATACAGAGCACAATTTCACACTTCAAGCCATTAACTTATTCATTTTGTTTTCTTTTCTTTTTTTGTTTAAACAAAAGCTAGTTAGTTTCAACTTAATTGCGGATGTTAACATGGTTCAAAATATTGACTTTTAACAATAAATTCTACTTAAAACTAGGATTTTGTACACTAATATTACATCTAAAATAATTGTTTACAATTATACTAATTTTACGTGTCTATTTGTCACTGCACGTCTTTTTAATTTGCGTTTAAGTATTCACATGTCACTGTACTGATTAGTGTATTTAATTCTCGCATTTCCTGCACTGGCTTCCTTTGAATTCACTGTTTTATTTTCCACACATTTTTAAGTTCATATGCTGTCTTCTTTTCTGCAATTCTATAACCCTTGCCTTTTGATTCTTACGGTTTCCTTCAAATGCTTTAATGCCTTCATTCTTATCTGCTCGTTGCATGTTCATAAGCTTATCCATCTTTCAATTACCTTTCTTATAAAACACTGACTAGATTTCACTAATAAACTGTACCTGAATTCTACGCTTCATTCCCTTGCGTTTGCGATCCATCTTGTAATTATTAAATTTCACTTGGGTTGGCATTTACTTTAGCACAAACCTAATCAATTAACTGAACTTACATTCAACTTAAAACCCTGTTCAAATTGAGCTTTGCTTATTGCTTTCATTAATTAATTATTCTGCAATTACTGGCATCTCATTACAAATGTATTCATTGTGGCAAATTCAAGTTTTAGCTTTACAGTTATATAAAATATCTCACTTTGAGCGTTCATGAAATGTCCATTAATTTGGCAATGCTAACAGAGTTGATTGGTAGGGCTTAAAACCATAGCAATATATCGCTCCGCGTAATTTGTGGTCACGTTTTTGCATAATCTGTCGGATTTTCGTACCACATTGTCACAAATTTTTATAATCTCCGTAAAAATATCTGCAGACCGTAATAAGTTTACAACGTTTTTCTCAGAAACGGTTTCTTTATCGCAAACCTCTTTTCTGCAGTTTGAATGGTCTCCAAAAACGTGCATTCCGTAAATCTTGCTGCAGATTTTTTGCTTTTGGTGTCCGTGCTATTATGGTTCTTGTCAGATAACTGAAATTAGAAATTTTTGATTTTATTCTATTTCTTGCTGCAATGTCATAATGTGTATTTTTAATCAATTTGTATAGGTTCGATGTGAATGCTCTTGTTACGTGATTGGCACATTCAAGCTTAATTACGTATCTTTCGTATGGAAAATTCTCTAAAATTCGCGTATACACGCTTGAATCGCTATCTCCTACTACATACTTGTACAGCATACTGTAATCCAATTCGCTTGTATTAAATCTGTCTACTATGATGGCCTGTTCCATACCCGTTGGCGATCCCGAATAATTTTTGTAGTATTTATGGTCATTTTTAGTGGTGGCGCATACATAACATTTATTTTTAACGCCTATATATAAAAGTTTTTTTGTCCTACCACCACAGTAATGTAGGGTATCCCTTCTTCCAGGTCTCCCGCTTCTACAGCTAACCTTTTTTCTTCTATTGCGTTTTCAGGCATTTGCTGCAATAGTAAATCCTCCCATCTAGAGTGAACCGCCTCTTCGGTTTTTTGTATGTTTTCTTCGCCATAACCATGTGATTACGGAAAGAAATTCTTTTGCTTGCGAATAGCCAGATCCAATGGATAAAATTCCCCAAACGAATGAATTATTTAAGTCATTGTCGGCATGTTGAGTTTTAATTTGCATTATCCTTTCACACGCCTTACAATGGAAGGATAGATGCGATACTAGACCAGATTTTGTTTCGTTGGTAAAGATCATTGTCCCAAATACGCATATCCGATCGTGATAAACAATTCGGTTGCCAGTACGTATTGGCTTAGGATATTCGAGCTTTTCTGTTTCCACATATAAATCTCCCGAGATTTTCTTCTGGCATACTGAAATTGAATGTTTATTTAGTAACAAGTGTATACTATAAAATAATGGGAGTCAAAATAGCGCTTGCGATAATGTCGTTTCAATAACCGCACTTGCAATACATGGACTTCAAAAACGTCACGTCGCCAACATTTCATTTATGAAGATTCATTTCATATACCATTTTTGATTTACGAAAAATACATGGCTTTCGAGTTATTTTGAAAGTAGGATAATTCCCTCTTTTTTGTTTTTGACACCTAACTTCGCGGCGCTCTCGCGGCTGAACGATTGATCGAAGAAAGACCCTCTAGTACATAAAATGTAGGACATTGTATTCTCTTTCATTTCATATAGATTGAACATTTACAAAACTGGATAGTTTTCGAGTAATTTTAGAAAAACTAACAAAATCGGTTTTTTACACCGTTTTTGCTTAAACAAACATGTTTCCGGTCAAAATTCTTGTTGGCAAACTTGATATTCGTGTACAGCTACCCAAAAAACATATAGGAACCAAATATCAAAACTCCACCAAAACTTTCGCCTATTTTCTACCATTGAATTGAACATAATGTAGGAAATTTTATCCTTTTTCATTACATATAGGTTCAACATTTACGAAAAATGGATAGCTTTCCTGTAATTTTAGAAAAACTAAAAAAAATCGGTTTTAAACCGTTTGTGTTTGAAAAAAACATGTTTCCAGTCAAAAATTTTGTTGGCAAACCTGATATTCGTGTACAACGACCCAAAAAACATATAGGAACCAAATATCAAAACTCAACCAAAACTTTCCCGTATTTTCTACCATTTGACTGGACTACAAGTAAAAATAACGCGGTCTATAATGTTCCCTGCACTTTAAATTTAGTTTTCTTTTAAAACTATTCGTAAGTGTTGTTCTCTAGCGAAAAAATCGAGATGAAAAAATATACAGAGAGGTACATGAAAAACGAACAGAGTTATTGGTTATCCGATTTTCAAAATTCAAACATCAACTTAAATGGTTCAAAGCCCGGTATAACTTGACAATAATAGCTATTTATGATGCAAGTGCTAAAAGTGATCTCTACTCTGTACTCAGTTTACTTGACTTTTTTTTAAATTACATTTTCTTACATACTTAAAGTAGGCCATGAATTACGCAAAATGACTAACAATCGTAGAGTGTTGTAAAGATTTTTTCTTGTAGTTTTCAACTGTTTAGTGCAACTCATATTGTTTCATCTAAAAACATACTTTTCAATGGTTTTAGTACGTTTAGTGCTCTAATTTCGCCATGAGGAGTTTTTAGAGCCAAGTGAAATAATTATGTTTTGCATTTCTTGTTCAATTGTTAGCAATTTTGCGTAGATCATGGTTTACTTAGGTAAATAAAATTCTTTAATTTAAAAAAGTAATAACTTCAAAAATTTTAGTTAAAGCATGCTATCATAAAGTTGACTTGATAATGTGCGAATCATTTTCCTTTAGCTCTAATGATACGGAGATTTTCTTTTAATGCCATCATAAAAGTTGTAACTATAAAATAAAATAACAGTTTATACTTACTTTGAAAAATACTCTAAATGGGAATCTTCTGCTACGTAGTCTTCAGAATTTTCAAGTTCTTTTACCACCCTTTCTCGATTCCAATAACGTTGTCTAGCTTTAGCAGCTTTATTACTTCGTTTTGTTACCACGTACGTACGTGGCATTGTTGTATCACAATCACTAAGCACCTGTTTATTAACAAATTGTTTAGATACAATGATCTTCACGTTACTAAAACAAAATTCAACTAGCGGAAGTTTATTCAAAAATAAGTTGTAGCTTCCAGATTTTCTAAATGACCAGTATAATTACGAGAAGAGAAATTGGCATTCCCGTGTTTAATAGTTCTGTGAAAACAGTCTCACTCTCGAATGGGAATTATGTCATTGCTTGCATTCTTTCACTTATTGGAAACTGATTAGTTAATTGCGTTTTTAGAGTTTTAAAGATTCAACCTCCAGGCAATAAATATTTTTACTATTTAGATTAGATCGAAATGCAATTATTTTTTAGGTAGTCGTACGTAAAATGTAATAATCAGTATATAAATTTCTTTTCAATTATGTTATTGTATTCAGATAAAAGGTTGAAAAATTATTTTTAAAATGTGGTAATTTGAAGACAATTTTGTTATCTGACAAACATCTTCTATTATCTGTTTAGAATAAAAACAACTTATATTCTAAATAATTAGTTTTATTTCTAAATATTATTTCTTGTTTATTTAAGTGGTGACGTATTCGATGATTGAGCGGTGTTGAATGTTGGAATTTTTCAGTTTAAAAACAAATTGTGGAATATAGTAAACGAAAGCTATTAAAGGATAAAGTCTGTTGTGTTAGTGACAATGGATTAGGTGACATCATCACTACTTGCTATCGGTACAGGGTTCTCTTGCAATGATGGTTGTCTAACAGTCAGAATGTTAAAATACATTGACTGTGGCTCCATCTACACAAAACTTGTATGAAACTCTCATTGCTCTCCTCCCACGGTACCATAATGTTAAAATATTGTCACTATGATCTATTTAGGTGTACCCGTATTTATTGGAGACAACTGTACATGTTACTTATATGCAACCAGCAACACTCTGAGTTTTGCACAAAAACAATTGGTCCTGCGTCATTACTTAGCGAACTTGATAGCTGGTGTAGCGAAAATTGTTCTAACGAGATTCATAATAAACACCGGTAGTTGTCAAACAAATCTCCCGAAATTTTTATAACTTGTTATTGAAATGGGGGACGAAACAGAAACCGAAACCGTGGTACCAAGCGGCAACCAAGTTAACCAAGACGAACTAATCCTGCAGCAACAACGCCAAATCGAGCGCGAGGTGAGCGATAGTTTTAGGTTAAAACGCGGTTCATTGCACCCTCGTTTTCAGATATCGGAAAGCACGGCGTTAGTGGGCGATTTAGAGCCAATCTCATCGTTAAATAACGAATACTCCAGCGACAACGTCTATTTAGAGAAGATAAAAGACTTGGCATCGAAGTACAAATTCGTGCGAAGAACGAGGCCCGATGGCAACTGTTTCTTCCGAGCTTTTACTTATGCAAATTTAGAAAGATTGCTGGATAATCAAAACGATTTCACTAGCTTTTATAAACTTGCTGAGAATAGTAAAGATGCTCTTGTCGAGCTTGGCTTTCCACAGTTCACTGTAGAAGATTTTTATGATACAGTAAGTGGTTGTTTTATTACCAAACTCGTTATAATTTATAAATTTTCAGTTCATAGAGGTACTTAAGCGTGTAGGAGAAATAAAAAATGTGCACGACGCTAAAAAGGAGCTACACACCCTATTCAATGAGCAAGGCTACTCTGACTACATGGTCGTTTACTTGCGTCTCCTAACCAGTGGGCAATTGCAGAAGGACCACGAATTTTACAGCTGCTTTATTGAAGGCGATAGAACGGTAAGAATATGTTTGTTTATTCCTGTCTGTATGCAAAAGCTGTTTTTGCAGGTTGCTGATTTTTGCCATCAAGAAGTGGAACCAATGTACAAAGAGAGCGACCACATTCATATAATGGCTGCTTGTGCTGCTATGAACACCGGTGTACGTGTGGTGTATATGGACCGTGGCAATAGCAAATCAAACACTGAACACGATCTACCAGAAGGTACTACTCCTAGTGTGCATCTACTGTACCGTCCAGGCCATTATGATATATTGTATTTGTAACTACTAGTTGTTATACGACACTTGTAATAATTGAGTTTTCAAATAAATTCGTTGAAGATATCGCATCTTCCCGCAATTTTGTAGAAATTGGTTGTTTTCTTTATGGCGAATCTGACTATGTAATAGAAAAGAAATGGTTCTTCTTCTTTCTTTATCTTAATGTAGGCTGAGAGCTATACCAGCCGTTTATCTGCTCTCTAAATAGTTAATAATGTTAAATATTAACATTTTAATAATTGTTGTTTTAAATTGTGGTTTTTATAATGCTTTTAAATTTCGGTTCAACACGCTTATCATTCCTGTAAACAGACAGCTGTAGTTCTCTTATCATTTTTTAATGAAATGTGCATTTGCATGCTTGACAATGATAACCCACCAATAAGTGTGAAAATATCGTTCCAAAATTATTTGAAATATTAATACAAAAAATTATAGGAAGGCCGCTCTGCTATTAAAATTACAAAATTGAAGTCTCATAAAATGTTATAAATTTGTTAAATTCTGTTTGCCTTGAAAGAGCAAACAGCTCCAGAATGGCTCAATTATTTACAATCTCTGTGGCTTTGGGCAGACAAATTTCAATATATGAAAAAGGCAGGAAATTAATGCTCTGAAAGTACTATTTCCGCGTATGGTGTATTTAACATGCTAGGCCCATGGAATTCATCGTATGGCAGAGGAAATACGCAAAGAATTTTCTGACGTAGATCTATTAATATCTTCAGTAAAAAAGGCTTTTTAAAGAGACGTTATCTAAGTTAGTTTTACCACTCTAGCCAATACTGACACGTTGGGGCACATAAATGTCAGTGGTTACTATGCAGGCAAGGCAGCCGCGGCGTGCCTGGATTAAGGGGACGTAGAAGTACTTTGGCATACGTTTAAAGAAATAATTTTAAAAGCTGCCGAGGGAACCTGTGTGAAAGCGCACATGTAAAATAACAGAAACAGACAGTGTGGTCGAAGGATGACTTAAGAAAGGAGATAGCAAAAAAAAAGAACTATGGAAGTCATATTTAGGTAATAGCAATCCACGTACTTACAAGACGCAGAGAAGGGTAGTAAAGGAACTAGTAGCTATTGCGAAAAGAAAAGCCGTGAAAGAATTCGGTAAGAAGATGGAGTCAAATAGTAAAGAAAATGTCAAGCTTTTTTACAAGGATTTGCGCAACAAAAAAAAGGGGCCATACGAGCCCTGTCCAGCTTCAGTTGGTCCACCTGATACAGTTATTGGCATGTATTGAAGATCATTTAAACTAATAGAAATATAATTATCCATTTTTATTTTGAAAATAACATTTTGAAAAGCAATTCATCGATTGCCTTTCCTCTGCCCATTATTGACAACAATTGCACTATCAATTAACTGTTTTACAATCGAAACATCTGTCACTGTCATTTTCGTCCAGAAAAAGCGTTGTCTCCATAGGCACCTCAAAGCTCGTCGTTAGCAATACTTAGGTAATGGAATGCTAGAACACTACTTTTATCCGCAAACGTCACAAAAGTGACAACTTACCTATGTGTCTTTATTGACAAGGTAAAAGTGTCACTTTATCTGCCTAAGCAGATAAAATAGCGACTTTTGCGTACTTTATCTGCCTAAGCACACAAAATCGTTGCTGCTCTTTCTTTCTTTCCATGTTTGTTTGCTATCTCCTTCAAAGATACTGGACCGATTAAATTGTATGATGGCTTAAAATGTTGCTAATTTTTAGACTTAGATCGTAGGCCGGTTTTTATTTTCAAAAAGAGTACGAAAAAGTTTTAAGCTGCTGTGGCCGTGTGCTATTAGCTCGGGTGATACAGTATGTTCATATATCATTACAGTAGCGCGTTGTTTGAACAACAGAGGTTGGCGCAGGGGTACAGTGCTCGCCTGTCACCCGGGTGGCCTGGGTTCGATTCCCAGCCGATGCATCTTCTTTTTTAAATTTATGAAATTTACCTGAATACGTTTGCGGATAAAATAGTATATGTTATTCGGAGTAAAAGTGACTTTATGTGGCTTATCTGATAAAATAGCAACTTTTGCGTACCTAATCTGCCTAAGCACTCAAAATCGTTGCTCTCTTTCTTTCTTTCTATGTTTGTTCGCTATCACCTCCGAAGATACTGGACCGATTAAATTGTATGATGGCTTAAAATGTTGCTAATTTTTAGACTTAGATCGTAGGCCGGTTTTTATTTTCAGCTTCGCCACATAAAGTATCACTTTTACTCCTAATAACGTAATCTACTATTATCCGCAAACGTCACAAAAGTGACAACTTATGTGTCTTTATTGACAACGTAAAAGTGTCACTTTATCTGCCTAAGCAGATAAAATAGCAACTTTTGCGTACTTTATCTGCCTAAGCACACAAAATCGTTGCTCTCTTTCTTTCTTTCTATGTTTGTTCGCTATCTCCTCCGAAGATACTGGACCGATTAAACTGTATGATGGCTTAAAATTTTGCTAATTTTTAGACTTAGAACGTAGGCCGGGTGTTATTTTCAAAAAGAGTACGAAAAAGTTTTATTAATAAAACTAAAGATTTCGTCTTGATCCACATATATTTTTAAAAAATTCCCGAACGTTTCGGCTTATGCCATCTTCAGGGACGTTCTACAAAATAATTGACAATTAAACAAACTTTATAACAAACTAAAAATGACTTACAATTAACAAATAAACAAAATCACAAATAAACAGCACAAACTCGCTACAATTGCCACGGTGGGTTGACTAGAACTGGCAAATACAGAGGAACATGCGCGCCGATAAAAGTAATTGTAAAAAGCGAAAGGGATCCCATTAAAAATACTTAAGGGATCGGCAAACTTTTAAAATACTCCGATCCTGCAAATATTAATTGATCGTTTAAATTGACCTGTGACTTATTAGACAAAACGATCTCCAAACACTCAGCAATGTTGAGCTTCACTCCCTTATCGAAATAATGTAAGATTCTACAAAAAGACTCCCTATCGAAATTATGATCGTTTTCGTTGATATGTACAGCAAAGTTCGATTCAATTTTGGATTTTCTAATGCAATTAAGATCAGAATTAGCGAACACCTTCTGCATCAAACTCTTGTCACTGCATACATCCCGACTCTCTGATGAACTTCAGGATATCGGCCCACACTAGGGAGTTCAGCTCTTCCCTTTGAAGCATACCTGCACCAAAAGTTTGAAACCTCAGTCACTGGTATGCCTCACACTGCCCGCCCCAACTAGTGAAAGGTTGTTTCCTCCTCTCTTCCACATTTCGGGCAAACGGAATCTTCCTCTATTCCTGTCAATGTTAGGTGTCTCCTTAATTTACAGCGGCCCGTCAAGATCCCTATCAAAAGATTTGTGGTTCTTCGACTTTTTCCCACTAGCCAGACTGATTTCTTCGAATAAAATCATACTATATGGTAGTACTTCGCCTGTTGACAGCATCTGCACCTTTTACACTTTTCCTCACTAGTCTTTGTAAGCCCACTCAGTTAGAGCTGTCAAGACCTGTTGCCTTGTGATACCTAGAATGGGTTCTGGTCCAATACTGATGCCCTCCGCTCCGAGTGTGGCCAGTTAATCAGTCTTCACATTGCCCTGAACACTCGTATGTCTTGGAACCCGGACGAGCTCAACATCCTTACACTTGCCATTTCTGCTAAAGCATCTCCACATATTCCTGGACGAGGACTAGTCTTGTCCTGGGCGAGTAGATTGCTTTTAGCGCAGCCTGGCTATCAGACCAGATATAGATTTTACACTCTGGTGACATCCTGATTTCATCCCTAGTTGCCACCGATAGTATGGGCCACCAGACCATTGAGCCATATTGAACTCTTGGCCTCATTACCAATATGTAGAGCCAATGTAGAATCTAAGAGTTGATCCTCCAGTTCTTACCCATCGCCTGGTGCAGTTTCCATTAAGGTTGCTATTGACCTACCTACACACAGTTTTATCGACATGCAACCTCCAACTTTATTTACTATTCAGGGTTACTTCTAAGTATTTGACTTCTTGCACAAGTGGGAGTGGTCTTCCATACATTATGGGTGCCCTGACATCCTCAAGTTTCCTTCCTTTAGTGAAGAAAATGTTCTCTGTCTTAAGTGAGTTTACCAACAAACCTTTCTCCTCACACCACCTTTTAATATCCTGCAGGCTACTTGCATTCTATTGCAGACGACGCTTAAGAACTTGCCAATCGCAAGTACCTACCACCATCGTCTGCATAGAAACCTTCTACCATTAGATATATTCCAGCAGACTGTCCGTTATGAGGCACCATAAATGAGGTTATAGGCAGCTGCCTTGCTGACAGCCTCTCGTTACCTCGGCCCTAACAGAACAGTTGCCTAGATTCGCCGTCACGGTTCGTTCTTCCAACACTGATCTTACCCAACTGACCATCACAGAAGGAGAGCTTGACTTATAGTAGACGTTCATGCCTTATAAAGAGCTCTTTAAATATAACAAAAAACTGCAAGAACCACTTCTTTGTAAGGAACTGCACTTTCAACATTATGCATGACTATATGTGTGCTGGTTTCTGTTGAAAGGGTATTCTGTAATTACCCTTTCTATTAGGTAAATATATATCAATTATCCTTTCTAAGGGTTTTAAAAGAAAAGATGTAAGACTAATAGGCCTAAATTATTTGGCATCCGTGTAGTTTTTCTTTCCTGTCTTAAGAATGAAGACCACTTTGGTTGCCTTCCATTGTTCTGGGACCCATTCAAAGGCAAAGGTTTAAGGTAATTTCACTTCCCCCAACTGGGGGCGGGCTGCTATAGGTACCTTGCGTCCTTCTTCGATCAAGAACGGGAATTTTAGGATGGGCGAAAAAAAAGGAGTGGAGAATGGAAGAAAGCTAGAAAAGGTGGAGAAGTACTGCCCCGGCATTCGTATCAGAGAAGGCACTCTGTTGACTCAGGAAAACCACCTAAACCCCTGAATCAGAGCAGACGGTCGCGGGGATCGAACCCACGACCTCCCGAATGCTAAGTAGGGGTGCTAACCACTAACATACAGAGCTTGGTACTGTAAGATTAAAGAGCCTTGGGGACGTATCTTACATAAATATGCTTATAAAGCCTACACATTATCCTTTTTCTGCGACGCGACGTCAGAAATAACGAAACATAGCGTTTAAAACGTATGTCTTATATTGGATTGAAATTCAAACAGAGCATTTAGATCGCAGGTAAAGTACATTTATTCGCAACCATATATGTAATGTTAACATTCCTGACCTCATTTGAGTGGGGGAAGTCGTACATTTCAGCCCGCTACTTCCCGCACTCACTTCCCTCTCAAGTGCGGGAAGTGAGTGCGGGAAGTACATTCCCGACCACTGAGTAGGTAGGGACACTGGGAACCTCGTTGATCCATTCATGCGCGTCACAACCTGACGTATCATAATATAATAATTTTTCCAATTATTGTTTAGAATAAAGTGGTTGCGAATAAAATAGTATACAAACCTCGACAGGAAGTTTCCTTAGTCTCGAGATAATAGCTGATTTCGACGCTTCGCGTCTCAATCAGCTAACTAATCTCTCGACAGTAATGAAACACTTCCCATCTCGGGCTGTAATATACTATTTCTTCTATAATGTTCAAGGTCAACTTTCTAGGGGATAAGTTGCATTTCTGCAGGGTCCCTAGTTTTAATAATGTTGGTACATAGATTTTTACTTCTTTTTTTCCACTCAAAAAATGATTGTCATTTTGACAGATATGTCATAATTTAATATCGCTTGCTTCATTTTTGCATTTAAATATTTCTTGGTTTTCTTGTTTTATCCGATTTTATTGATGATAATGATGATTCCATGTTTAAAAAGAAATTTGTCAAGAGTTCAAATTAAGAAACTTTGACATTCAAAATTGACACATAACCATAATTTTGAAAAAAGTTCTACCAACACGAGGTATAAAAATTTCCTAGCGTTTTAATCACATATCTACCAACATTGTAACACTTTGACAGTTATTATAGAAAAAAAACGTACTTTAGTAGAATTTAGAAAGAATTTGACATATACCTAACCTTTAATGTAAGGGATGCTTTAAATAGCACATTATGCAAACCAAGACATTCTTGACCTATGTAATCCGACGTTTATCCTCTTCGAAGAAGTCCCTAACGCTTAAAATAAGATTTTAGGCTTGCCCGCTTGCTTGTTATTGCACGTTATTTTACTGTCATTTTGGACAAATGTCACACTGACAGTATTATAACACAAGCCATACTTAAAGCGGGCCTGACCAAAAACTGCAGATTTTTTGTTTCGTCCAGTTCCTTATAGTTAAATATAAGGTACTATATTTATACGAGCAAGCTCGTCCGCCATTTTGAGTCACTGGAAGTGGCGGCAAATTCAAATTCTAGTTACTTTCCAATTAGCATACGGCAAGTCGGAATAACAACGATCATATCATTTAATTGTACCGCCTTAAAAAAGATTGGTTTTAAACAAATAAAAAGAAAACAGACAAAATCGAAACATAAAACACTGTTAACTAACACGAAAGTGGTTCAAACTAGAGAGCTTCAATAGTACCTTAGTTCAAACAACAGTGACGAGTGACAAAACTCAATAGAACTGACAGATACAGTTGACAGCACAGAACAACACCTATAGATTTAAATGAATCCCGGAAAAAGTTCCGCCGGAAAAAGTTCCACCGGAAAATGTTCCGCCGGAAAAAGTGCCGTCGGGAAATAAATCCGCAGGAAAAAGTTTCGCAGGAAAAAGTTACGCGTGAACACCCACGGCTGTGGAAAAGTTAAATAAGAAATAATAGCATAATGTCGATTTCATACATAATGTTTTATTCATAAAAAAGGCAACTTACACTACAGATTATACCATGAGATAAAAAAAAATGATTCTGAGCAGGCCTTGATATGTGTTATACGTTTGGCAGTATTGAAGTGTATTGTCAGTCTCTGTCAAATTCAAGATTAAAAGGTTAGGGTTTGTTTGTTGTTTGACACAGACTAACGTAAAACTTAACCTGCAATATAATCACAGTTACAAAAAGTGGTAAAGATTCGGTGCACGGTCCGGTCTAGTGCGCATGCGCAAAAATAACAGTGAACATAAAAATGTAACGTTGAACAAACTCTCTCTCGTATTTTTTCTCTAAAAAAAATTATCAAGACCTAACAACTAACATAAACCATTAACCTGGACCACCGCCGAGAGCGCAACGCATTGCGTTGAACAAACTCTCTCTCGTATTTTTTCTCTAAAAAAAATTATCAAGACCTAACAACTAACATAAACCATTAACCTGGACCACCGCCGAGAGCGCAACGCATTGCTTTAAACATTGATAGCGGCAAACACCAAAGTATCGCTTTCCTGCGGAACTTTTTCTTGCCGAACTTTTTCCTGCGGATTTATTTCCCCACGGTACTTTTTCCGGCGGAACATTTTCCGCGGAACTTTTTCCTGCGGACCTTTTTCCGGCATCGGATTTAAATAACCACACTTGGATGAAGACTGTAATTATAATTAGCATCGTAATGGAATGCACCAAGATTTAAATCAGCATGCATTGTTCGTCTGGATCGAGCAGTACGTACTCCAACGGTTTCTAGTCTTGCTTGGTTGACAGACGACAGAACGCACGGTTAAGGTCACTATATCAATAAGGTACCGCCATTAGTGATTTTTTATATCTATCCTTGTAGCACAATTTTCTCCAACTGGGGATAAAAACACATAACCTAACAGATTCCTCACTTTACAAGTGCCATTACACCAAAAATAAAATCCCCAAAAACTAGTGTCTTCCCTATTGCACTTGGGAAATTTGTATTTGTTATCCTTATCTCACAATTTTCTCACATTTTCAAGCGAGGAATAGAATGGCGGTACCTTATTGATATAGTGACCTTACGCACGGTTACCGATCAGCGCAGCCAACGGCTTGGCGCTAAAATTCCTGTGACACAAAATCTAGTGGGATAAGCTTGCCTGGTTAATACAGCACTCTAGTTAAATAAAGAGAGAAAATTGTTACGTCACAGCAAAAGGGTAATGTGTAGACCTTATATACTGGTTGAAATAAAATGCCTGCTGCTTTATGAAAGAAACCAATATAATAAACTGTTTATAAATATGTTTTGATTGTCACCTTAACAACATAAACCGGTGACAATCGCTACATTACTCCTCCCCAAAAAAGAGAAAAAGAAGGAGGGAGGCCGGACAGAAAAACTAATATAACCCCGCATGAAAGTAACAGGATTATATTTAGCTACAAAATCTCCTGGACCTTTTCAACACCCTTAAAAACTAATAACAATAAACGATAATAAAAATAAATAATAATAACAATAAATAACAACACTATACACGTCCCAGGAGATATTTTGCATGGCGCCGAACTCCATCTACTTCGCAGATGTAAACTGGAAGAAATCAAAAATATAAGATTAAAGGACCTTGGGGGCGTATCTTATATAAATATGCTTATACATATATACTGATTAAAATAAAACGTGTGTTGTTTCATGAAACCAATATAATAAACTGTTTATAAATATGTTTTTGTCATCACCTTAACAACATAAACAGGTGACAATCGCTACAGTACCCATCCCATTGCTAGACTCACCCTATATACCATTACAACACTTGGAAGAACGATATCTAGACCTTTCTCAAGCAACTCTGAGAAGATTCCATCTGGCCCTGGCCCTGGGTACGAACTCATTCACTGCCCATGTGACTGTATGACCCTGTTCCTGTACGCCATGTATTAATTGGATGGTACCATTCCTGGGAAAGTGAACTTCCAGGAGGTAATATAATGATACCTCTCTGGATGTGGTCCATGACCCACCAGTCCTCTTAACCATTCCTATAGTTTGACTTGTGTCTCGGCTTAAGATTTTCATCAGTCTGACAGAATCCGATGCGGAGCTTAACTCCCCACAATATTTCCACCAGCTGACTCTTACTGCGCCTCAACTCATTCTTTAAATTACTCCTAGCTGTTTTAAAATTGTCCCAGCAAGGCCTCCTGTTCCATCTTTGACAGCTCGGTTAAAGGTTCGTCTGGACTCCTTACGCAGATCGTCTAAGGTGCCAATCCACCGCGGAACCCTGCGTACCCCCACCGTTCTGAAACGGCATGCCTCCACATAAGCTGAGACTCTTTTGTTTGCCAGCTGATATACATCTTTGCTTAATTACTTAATTTCCCTGTTCATTTGACCTTGTTGAACAAGACTAGAAAGATAAAGTTCCCCGTCTGTCGCCTTGGGTTCGGGCAGGGTATTTCTGGAGGTGTGTCACACTTCATCTATAGTCTGAATATTCGGTGGTATCGGTATCGCCGCTGACCATGAAGGTCAAGAACCACCTTCCTGGTCCGCATGTACTTTGGGCATGCCTGTATTGCAGCATTGCTCCACCCCCAGTGAACGGTTTTGCAGCGAAAGCATATACCTCAGCCTAGCTAAGTCTACCTCCTGACTTCTCCTACTTTCTCCGGCCATGGTGCCTCCGATGTCTTTATAGGGGCAAAGGTGACACCCTCGATCGTAGTGGTGCCATCTTTCCAGAAGCCAACCCATGGATGTTTCATCTTGGGTAGTGACCAGAAATCATACTGGTTCCAGCAATCCTTAGTTTTTGAAACGGAGTTGTGGTCTTTGGGGACATCCCTGACTGTCCACCATGGTCGATTGAAGAAGTTAAAGGGGCAATAAAAACGTGTAATCTGGGAACCCTTGTTTTAACATCGCGATGAAAACATTCGGAATCAATACATTTTTACATATTTTCTAGTTTCTTTGTATTGTAATTCGAGTGAAAAACAGTGATTTTCAAGACACATTCTTTAATGCGTACATGCGATAAAATCAGATTTTCTATCTACTTTGCATTTCGAACACTAAGGACCAGCTTCCCCCCCCCCCCGCTTAAGAAAATTTCTCTAGTTACGCCCATGGTTACATGCCACCAGTTTTAACAAAATGAACGAAATAATTGCAAATATAGATGAAGATATGGCAGCTTCAATCAAATGATAATATGACACTTTAAAGGCCTTTATCTACTTTGCGTTTGTACTGAGGCTATTACGATACGCGTTTGCGTATCGTAATAGACACAAAGCGATGCTATAATAAAAATACTAAAAATTTTAATTTTTTTGCTTAAAAAAGTGGCAAAGTAGATAAAATACTGTATGATACCTCGTTTATAAGGCTATTGCTGATATACCTGAGACAAACAGCAGGAAGTTTGGCTATGCTGATGATTGGGCTATCGCCACTAGACATGGGACTTTTGAGGCAACAGAAGAAGTTCTAACATCCGACCTTCTTACGCTGTCAGAATACTTTCGTAGGTGGCGTCTAAAGCCTAACGTAGCCAAGACAGAATCAGCCTGTTTCCACCTTAACAACAGGCTAGCTAATAAGGAGATTGAAGTGTTTTTCGATGGAAGACGCCTTACTCATAACAAGTACCCAACTTACTTAGGTGTAACACTAGATAGAACTCTGACATTTAAAGCCCACCTCACAAAAACTGCTGCTAAAATTAGAACTAGAAACAACATAATTCAAAAATTATGCGGCACCACTTGGGGATCGTCTGCTGCAACTCTACGAACCTCGGCACTAAGCTTGGTTTACTCTGCAGCAGAATACTGTGCTCCTGTATGGCTAAACAGTGCACACGTAAACAAGATCGATGTACAGCTGAATAACTCCATGCGCATCGTTCCCCACATACTGGCTGCCCATCCTAAGCAACATACCTCCGCCACAACTACGAAGGAAGGAGGCCCTCCTAAGAGAGCACAATAAAATCACTGCAAACCCAGAACTACCGGTACATTCTGATATTCCAGACCTAAACATCAACAGGCTCTGTTCAAGGCACCCTCCTCTCTCCACCGCCAGGACTGAAGAAAACACAGTTTTTAACATCCAGAATATATGGAGGGCACAATGGCTAGAAAACGCCCCACCTCGCTACCACGAACTACCATGTATCTCAGAAACACCACCCGGATTTAATCAACCTCGTACGATATGGTCAACTCTGAACAGGTTAAGAACGGAACATGGTAGATGCGCAGATGCGCTTTATAAATGGGGTAAATTACCTTCTCCAATTTGTGATTGCGGAGCACCACGGCAGACCATCCCACATATAAAAGAAGAATGCATCATTAGAGCATACGCAGGCAACCCTGATGATTTCCTGTTAGCGACCACTGGTGCAATTGAGTATATCACTAGACTAGATGTTTGTTTGTGATTGCATGTCAAATATAAGTATATATATATACAGTGTCTTTATACAATTTTATTTATACAATTTTAATATTTTTATGTGTACCTATGCCATACGCTAAATAAATATAAGGCATTTTGTAGCACTTACTCCTTTAGGGCACTCCTCGCTTCGCTCGTCGTACCCTAAATCCGTGCGTGCTACAAAATGCTTCTTATAAAACTCGTATCATAATATACTATTAAGGCCCAGAGCTTTATATGAGATAACTCTCAATTTCTTTTTGTTCTTTGCTTGGTTTTTCCAATTCCTTAAGGTCTTCTTTAACGCAGTCTAACCATTGCCTTTTCGGTCTGCCTCTTCTGTTTGGGTCCTCTGGTTCTTTATGTAGCACCAAAAAGCATTGCTCTTTGGTAGCACTACTTTTCGCGTTCTTTCTGCTGTCATTCGTATAATGGATCATAGCCACGTAACACAGTTCTGCTTAATTATATTATCATTATGTTGGCTCTTTATATAACTCGCTTATAGTTCTTCATTTGTTCTGCCCCTCCAGAGTATTTTTCTGAGGATCTTCCGCTCAAAAATGAACAGCATATTAATATCGCTCTGTCTTAGAACCCAAATTTCACTTGCAAACGTCACTGTTGGTCTTATAACTGTCTTACACACGTTCACTTTTGCCACTCATCACGTAGTTTGATTTATTTTCTTTGATTATTAGTCCGAACTTAGCGCATTCTATGCGAATCTTTCTTATCAAATTTTGTAATTTCTCTTGAGTTGTAATTATGTTTAAATCATCAGCATACGCTAGTACTTGATATGCATTGTTAAACATTTTGTTTCGTTTAATTTTACTTTTTAATGATTGCTTTTAGCACTATGCAAAATAGTACAGAAAACATCTGAACGCCTTTCCTCAGTCCATTTGCTGTTATGAATTTTTCTGATATTTCACCATTAATGTTGACCTGATTAATTGTTTGGTTTAAGGTCATTTTTACAAGTTTTATTAGTTCGTCCTGAAAATGTAATTCTTTCATTGCCTGCTGCATACTAGTTTTATTTAATTTATCATACGCTTGTTTAAAGTCCAGGAAAATCATACGGAGTTGTATGTTCTTTTTCTCGCACTTTTCTTTAATTTGCTGTAAAGCACGTATTTGGTCTATTACGAGTACTGACCTGTTTTGCCTATATCCGCATTGGTACTCGCCTAATACTTTTTCCGCTCATTCTTTCGATCTGTTATTAATTATTAAAGTGGTTAGTATTTTATAGGTTATATTTAACACAAATAGAGGCCTATAATTTTTGCACCTTAAGCGGTCTCCTTTTTTGTGTATAGGTATTATTGTTGTTTCTTTCCAATCTATTGGTAGTACTCTTAGTTTTCTATATATTGTCAATTAAGTTAAAGATTTAATACGTTCAGCTTATATTTCGTCGCTACCAGGGCCCTTGCTGTTCTTAATTAACTTTATCTTCTCTTGAGGGTGGTGGAACTTCTTCTTCTTTTTGTATACTGTTTTCTACCATTAATTCCTGTGGATTATACTCCATTGCAGTTAAAACTTCTTTGAAGTATTCATACCACCTATCAACCAATTCTCTCTCTCCTCCTATAATTTTAACACGTTTGTTCTGACAGAGGAATGTTTTTGGCTAATATCCTCGTTTTGCTGTTCTAATCTTTCCGTATAACGTTCTTATTTGCTGTCTATTGTGTGAATCTTCTATTTCTTCTAGCATCCATATGTGATATTCTCTTTTGTTAGTTCTGCAGATTATTTTTGCTTTTCTTCTTATTTCTTTATAGGTATGTTTCTTGGCTATTTGCTGTTTCCTTTCCAACCATTCTTAATTTAGCCTCGCTCCTTTTTTTCAGAGTTTCTTCACATTCTTTATCAAACTATGGTTTTCTTATCTTCTTTTTTGTCTACTCTAAGCTCTTGCTCAGCAGACCTTATTATTGCCTCTTTTCTGTTTCTGAGGACTCCTTAGCATTTTGTAATTGTTTTCTAATTCTTGGGTGTATTTTTCTTCCGTGACCTCATCATTCAGTTTTACCACCTTATGGTTTAGATTTGTTGCATTTTCACCAACTTTTTGTCTGCTGCAAAATTTATTAAATTTTGTCCATTGTTGCTTGTTCTTGAGTGAATACTGAAGTTTCCAATCATTGGTTTATTTCTTTCTTTTTTCCCAGCTTTGCATTAAAATCTCCTAATACTATTTTTATGTCTATTTTGTTATCATTTCATATTCGGCATCTAGTTTCTCATAGTACAGTGGTTTTTCTTGTGTATCTTCTGTAGGTGTATCACATATGCGCATTTATTATGCTGATTTTCCTTTAAGCCTTACGTAACATAGTCTTTCATTAATTTGCTTAAAATCTATTAATGCATTTTTGGTTGGTTTTCGTATTAGGAATCTATTCCTTAATTTATTTTAGGGTTCTTCTCTAATAAACAGTGTGTATTCGTCTATGTCTAAAATTTACTTTTTTTTATGTTTGTTTTGTGTATTGCGATGAGACCAATCTTATGTTTCTTCACTTCTCTAAATAATTGCGTAAGAGCACCATCTTCATTTAAACTTTGTACATTCCATGTAGCAACAAACAGTCGTTGTCGTTCCACAGTTTTGTTTTTCAATTTTCTTGGGGGTATATCTTACCTTTTTTTGTTATTAAATAGTTTTTCTAGTTTATTAATTTTTCCTACTGAAGATGCTAATTTATCAGTGTGTTCGAGTATCTTTTGGGTTGGCTACCAGTACTATCGTGCTTAGGCGTCTTTTGGGTTGCCTACCTTTTAGTATTTACTCAAATTTTATTATGATCGGTGCTGGTTATACTTACTCCTGCTTATTTCATGGTCTGTAGTATAATAAAAAAAAATTCGCTCTAAGATTACCTATTACTATCCCGTTTCCCTCGAAATACTACCTTATCTGCTACCTCTTTCGTTTTTATTTAATAAAGGATACTCTGTTTTCTCTGTTACTATCTCATAGCTATTCACTGTTTATTTCCCTGTTGAAAAATCAATGAAAGCGCTAAAAATTGTTATTTATTATATATGGAAAAAAAGTAATAGAGTTTAGCTCGAGACGTGGTTTGTCCCCCGACGCGAAGCGGGGGAAACAAACACACTAAAAAAGTTAAAATCTAACTTTTTTCAACATAATACACTATCTTTTTGTGACGGGAAAATAACTGCTGCAATATATTGAAAAACGTAATAAAATCGGAAAATTGAGAGACGTGGAATATTATTTTGAAAAAATTGTAGGTTGTAGCATTGCTAACTAAAATTTACATAGCAAATCTCTATGCAGCTATTCCGTATGTGTCATTTTCATTGTTAGACAATATTCTTGTGACAATCCTACAAGTTTGGTTTTCGGCGCCATTAGATGATGAAATAGAGCACCTAAATTTGGTTGTTGTCTTTACTAAAAATACCTCAATATCTGAGTATAATAGTTAGTATAATTATATATATATCCGGGAAAGAAGAACTTCTCTTTTAATCGGCAGCGAAGAACGTCGAAATCGGCAGTGAAGTAATCCATTGTTACTGTAATTCAGACGGCAATGACAGAAGAACATAACAGATGCCTCTCATCATATTGATCTTAATCATCCATTAAGGAGTAATTATGAGAGAGTTTGTCTGCAGTCTGGATGGAATTTACTTACAAACGAAAGCAATGCAAGTACACTGTATTGAGATTCGTCACATGAACAATAATATACCCATGCATTCAGCTGCAATTAAATATACGGCTTAAAGTTAACTTTGAAAATAAAGCGGACCAGCGAAGTGTTTAAAACTCAATGTTCACCACGAATTTCCATCCAATTACACAAAAATTATTTTTCGAAGATGTAAGTAAATGTCTGCAGTGAAATTGTGCTGATTATTGCGTCGTACACGAACGATGTTATCAGTAGTTAAGGTGTGCGGGTTCTAATACACTTTGCATAATAGGCCCCGCCCCCTGCCTTAAAAACTGTGGGCGTGTCTGTGGTGTGGTGTGATTGGTTGTGGTGGGTGTGATTATCATAAATAAAGATGGCGTGTTGTGTGTAGCTGTGCTGTGATTGGTTGTGTATAATGTGAATGGCGTCGATGGGCGTGTCTGTGTAGTGATGTTCGTCCAATAAGCGTCGTGTATTAGGTAATGTGTTGTAGTCGTCCATTTTGTGTGGCGTTCGCCTTGGGCGGTTGTATTATCCGGTCTGCAAAGAGCGTAAAAAAAATCCTGTCTCGACATGTAGCTGTGAGTGTGTTGACCTTTGTCGGGCGCGCGCGTTAGCTGGAATGTGGGTCATTGTGCGAATAATGATTAGTCGAAACTGGTATGTTTAGTGGGGCCCCAGTTCGGGTGTAAGATTAGTCGGGTTCATTGGAGTTTGTTGGCCCTGGTGGGCCAATTATATTTTTGCGCGTCGATGTTATTTTGCTTGCTAAATATTTATTGGGTCCTGTTAATGATTAGTCGAAACTGGTATGTTTAGTGGGGCCCCAGTTCGGGTGTAAGATTAGTCTGGTTCATTGGAGTTTGTCGTCCTTGCCCTGGGGGGTCAATTTTGCGCGGCGCTTGTAAGATGTTATTTTGCTTGCTAAATATTTATTGGGCCTGTTTAGATGGTGGGTTGTAAAAGTTGCCCGGCCCTTCTTAATTGATTATTCTAAGCGCTTAAATGGGGGGTCTTTAATTGAATTGTTTTACTAAGAAATTGGTTGTACGTGTTGTGGTAATAGAAGGTTCGAGTAATGGGGGAGTTAATATATATTGATAGAAATGTGATGGCCGACATGTGCATCTTTATCGATACACTAACCGACGGCATATTTGAGATGGGAGTTCACTCCACGCATACTATCATGTATGTTAAATTGTTGATTGAGCGAGCCACAGGTATTCCTGTACGTGATCAGAATTGGTTATTTCGACTAGAGGAGTTGGATAATTGCATGATGCTGCGCGATCTTGGCATTATTAATGGTTCTTCGCTCACACTAGTGTTGTCTATGCGGACGGGTAGGACAAGACCTCAAAGATGAATGTATTTTTAGCGATGTGTTTTACATATATTCAAATATTTCCCAGCCGACGCAAACAAAGTGAAAGATAGAGATTCAGGGATTTTAATTTCTGTCGATCTAATAGTGGAATTTTTAAGTAGTTAAATCGTACCTGAATAGCTTCAAATATTTCCCAGCCGACGCAAACAAAGTGAAAGATAGATTCAGGAATGTTACTATAAAAAAACTGTTTTGCACGATGTGCGTAAAATTAGCATAATTATATGCAAATGGGATTCTAATAGTGGAATTTTAAGTAGTTAATTATAAAAATGTTTTGCATAACAGCTTTCAGCTGTCGTTAAACTTTAGCAAAACCGGTAGAAATGAGCTGGATATTTCCACTAGATACTGGTGATGGAAGCGACGAGTGTTTCTATTAGTATATAAATAGGTATAGAAATTCAGGTAAATTTAAAGTGATCGTGCTGAGAATCCCACAATTTTAAACGCATTACGACAAGTTGGCGCAGTTATTTTTGAGTGAGTAAAATGGCTTCATTTATTTCGCAACTAAATAAACTTGGTACGATTGTCAAGAAGCCGAAACTAAATCCAGAAGAAGATCTCACAATCGGACAAAAATACCGAATAATTTCTTTAAGATCGGGAGTTGCCCCGAAAGCCAGTTACAAGTACATCATTTGCGAATTAGAGGACGGGATAGTATTTTTACCTAAACGTCTCTGTGATGCCCTAACAGCGGACGATATAGAATTAATGAACACGAAGAACATTATGTTGATTTACTTGGGTATGGAAAACGTCGGCAAGCAGCATAATACACCATCATATTCCTTTGAGGAGCAAGAATAAAATTAGGTAAGTTTGATTTTAAATTAATACTTGAAATGCTAATCTGGATTGTATAATCTTTCGCAGAATTCTCCTCATACTCTGACGAGGCATCCTACAACATCAGGAACCATTACAACTTGCTGTAAGTCACACTTTTTTTGTCCTCGTTAGTAGCTTGCTTTGGTTTTTAATAATTACGAAATGTACATATCCGAACACGGATATCGTCTTGACCATACTAAATATGAAGAAATATGTGATGGGTGTGAGCATTGGTATCTATGCGGATATCCGGCCATGTATGAGCGTACACAGCGACTAGAATATTGTCACTCAGAGTGTAGCGTTTTTCTATCAGATGCGCTAGTTAAGTCTGTCGATCAATTTGTAAAAAATCAGTCTAGTTTGTCGAAGGAGCAAGTAAATTTGATAATATATAACTACCTAAAATCTATTAAAAAGTTATACGCGAAAGTTAACAAAAACATAAGGAAAGAACTCGAACGCTCATTTGAATCATTAAAATTGCTGAGAGTTCAAACGTGCTCATTTGAAGTATAATGTGAATCAATAAAAAAATTTATGTCAATAAATATTTAGTCAAGTTTCGAAACGTGCATTTGATACACTAAAATTTTAAACTCAAATAGAATGGAAACCGCAGATTCTCTCGGAGAATTGAACAAAAACGTAGTTAAAATTTTGAAAAGGACATATTTGGCTTTACAATCAACATACGGCGGTGGTGGTGACAACGCTGGCGATGCTAATATTAAAATGTGGATCAATTATTGTAAAACAACTGCAACATTACTTCGACGAGGTTTGCAAAATTGTGATACAGTGGGGTCTAAGAGGAAAATTGAGAATGAATTATGCCTCATAAAAAAATTCAAAATTTGTTTCAATAGACTTCTTTCGCGCAATATTCGACACAGAAATACCATTGGATCGCGAGTTGTTTGGGAGAATTACAAATCTGCGTTTCATAAAAGAATTCAAAGTGCTATTATTGTCAATCTAAAGCATACCAAAATGGTTGCATTTCTTGAAGATTGTTACAAATTATTGAAAATTCGCATAACCAATTTGTTCAGCAGACAAAATACGGTACGCAATTTTAAAATTAATTTTAGTTTTTGTGGCGAATTTAGTAAAACGTTTGAAGGCGCCGAAGAACCCATTACTGACTATAAATATTTCAATACAAGAAATTTTATAATCGAAAATGCTTTTACGGTAGTGGAACAATGGTTTCAGGAAAATATTGTAGACACAATTCTAAATCAAATTAGTGAGTTTGTAACTACAGGTTCTGGGTGGCGTCTGACTCAAATAGTGTCCTTATATGTAAACATAAACTCATGTGAACGACTGTTTAATGCAGCAGCAGCTCCTCATATTGATTTACCGGAGCAAATCAAATATAAGAAAGCTGTTCTAAATTTGCCGAGCAATAATCTAGATTGTTTTTTCATTGCTGTAGCTAGTGCTATCTGTAAGCCTAAAGGCAATCCATCCCGCTTAAGTGCCTACCCCCACTATAGTACAGTTTTGACTACAAATGGTTTTAAATTACCAATGTCGCTGAATCAAATTCCGAAATTTGAGCAAATAAACAAAATATCAATTAACGTTTACATTCTGAAATTGAAAAAAGGTAAATTTATTACGCTACCGACGTATTTAACCAAAAATAAATTAGATAGTCACGTTAACTTACTAATGTTAGAGGAAAACTATGATGCGGAAGAAGATGATGAAAAATTAGAAAATGCTTTTACTAATGTCGATTTTAATTTTCATGATGATGATGATGATGATGATGGCTGCGACGATCTAAATTTTTCAGAAAGATTAGTTGAGGCAAAGCGAAGGCATTTTTGTTGGATCAAGAGTCTTTCTCGTTTAGCAGTTTCGCAGATTAATAAACATAAGGCTCGATTGTACATTTGCGATCGATGCTTACAATATTTTTATAAAGAGGCTAAATTATCAGCGCACATTCAGGATTGTAATCAATTGAATGAGTGTAAAATCATATTGCCGTCAGAAAAGAATAAATGGCTTTCGTTTAAAAACGTTAGAAACCGTATTGATTTACCTTTTTCCATATTCGCAGATATTGAATGTCTTTTAAAAGTAATTGGCGACAACGATCTACCATCGAAATTGCGGTCAAATGCTTGCAAAACAGTAAAATATCAAAAGCATAAGGCGTTTAGTATGGGGTACTACTTTCACAGCACCTATGATGATAATTTATCATATTTTAAGCAGTACAGGGGTAAAGATTGTGCTGGATGGTTTGTTAATGAGCTAACATCGGTTGTAGATAATTATGGAGACTTCTTTTTTAAAGAAGTTCCCATGGATCTTACCACTGTTACAGCAATGAGTCCAAACATGAATTGTCATATTTGCGATAAGCCCTTCCAATTAAACGAACAAGTTTGCAGGGATCACTGTCATATCAGCGGCCGCTTCAGGGGTTTTAGCCACCAAAGCTGCAATTTAAACTATCGCATTTTTCCGGTGATTCCTGTGGTATTCCATAATTTTAGTAATTATGATTGTCACTTCATAATTAAAAAAGTTGCTACCGCTGTAGACGGTAGAATTGAGCTAATTCCAATAAACAACGAGAAGTATATAACGGTGACGAAAACTTGGGGAAATTCTCAGATAAAATTTAGATTTATTGATTCATTCAGGTTTATGGATTCATCGTTAGACCAGTTAGCGTCGTATCTCAAGGAAGACGACTTCAAAATTCTTAAAAAGAATAATGCAAATTTAAGTTTGAATCAATTACAGTTGCTAATGCGGAAAGGTGTATTTCCTTATGAGTATGTAGATTCTTTTCAGAAATTAAGCGAAACATTGCTACCGGATATGACTAAATTTTATAGTTCACTTACTTTGAAAAATGTTTCTTCCGAAGATTATGCACACGCTAGCAAAGTTTGGGCGGAATTTAATATAAAAGATTTAGGCGAGTACAGCGATTTATATTTGAAAACCGATATCTTACGTTTAGCCGACGTGTTTCAAAATTTTCGAAAAATGTGCAAAGATATTTTCGACTTAGATGTTTTGCATTATTATACAATTCCCGGCTTTGCATGGGACGCAGCTTTAAAAATAACTGGAATTCAACTAGAACTCCTCACCGATATTGATATGCTTCTCTTTGTGGAGCGCGGCATACGTGGAGGAATTAGCCAAGTTATTAAACGCTACAGCGAAGCTAATAATAAATACATGGCTGATTATGACAATCAATTACCCTCTAAATACCTCGTTTAACTAGATATTAATAACATGTATGGACTCGCAATGAGGGAGGCACTACCCTTTGGAAACTTTGAATGGCTCTCCTCCGACGACATTCAAAATTTTGATGTTTGCACTATAGCTAATGATAGTGAAACGGGATACATTTTAGAAGTGGATATTGCTTATTCACAACACTTGCACGACCATCACAAAGACTTTCCTTTCTTTTCGGAGAATAGAGTGCCGCAAGGCTCAAAATTTTCGAAATTAGTTACAACCCTATACGATAAAGAAAAATATGTAATTCACTACAGGAGCCTTAAGCAAGGTATTTCTTTCGGCTTATCAATTAAAAAAATTTATAGAATATTAAGTTTTCGTCAGAAAGCTCGATCTAAATACTCGTTTAAGGAGATTAGCAGACAATGAATTCAAAAAGTATTTCCACAAACAAGCAAATAACGCATGTTTCGGTAAAACGATGGAGAATGTTCGTCGTAGGAGGGACATAAAATTAGTGTGCAAGTGGAAAGGTCGTTTCGGGGCTGAATATTATATTTCGAAGCCCAATTTTCACAATCGGACAATAATTAGCAAAAAATTAGTTGCAATTGAGTTGAACAAAACAGAAATTTTAATGAATAAACCAGTCTATGTCGGAATGTCAATACTGGACATATTCAAAACATATATGTATGACTTTCACTATAACTATATAATGCAAAAATTTGTTAATAATAATATGCTTTACACCGACACTGATTCATTTTTGTACGAAATACATACTGACGATTTTTACAAAACTATGATAGACGATATTCATCGATACGATACGAGTGACTACCACCCTCACAATATTTACGGCGTTCCCTTAGTCAATAAAAAGAAAATTGGCCTAATGAAAGACGAACTAAAAGGCGAAATAATAACACATTTTGTTGGATTAAAGTCTAAAATGTACAGTTTAAAAGTTAATAACAAGTGTAAAATTAAAAAGGTGAAGGGGATTGTAAAACATGTCGTGCGAGAAAAATTAACCTTTGAAAATTACTATTCCGTGCTTAGAGATGGAATAGCAGTTTCTTGCAATCAAAATAGAATTAGATCCTTCAAGCACAAAGTTTATACTACACATCAAAACAAAATTGCTCTTAGTAACAAGGACGATAAGAGATTTATTATGCCCGACGGCGTATCGACATTTCCATGGGGTCATTATAAAATATGCGAAATAATAACAAAGCAAGCTAATTTGAGTGAGGACAAGGAGTGTGAGACTAGTTTAGTTTAGTATTTTAAGTGTATATATTTAAGAAATATCGTTATTTGACTAATATAAATTTAGGTAATATTCTAGTTTAATGGTGTCAGCACTACTAACATCCTATGTACTTGTGTATACAATTGGTCGTCTAATAAAAAAGATTATATTGAGCGCATTTTCTTCTTTTTGTGTCATAAATTTAAGTAGCATTCTCACTACAAGCTGTAGCCCTTTTTATAAATAAAACAAGAAGTTCGGTTAAACAACATTTATTTTTACTAAACATCAACTGAGTACATTTTAATATAAAAGTATATTACACAACACCTTAAAATTGTCAATACAACAGCATTTAATAAACTTAAATAATGAAGAACTAATACATAATTATTTCACATCACAAAACTGAAAATAAACATATCAATATTTAACTCTTAAACATGCACCTAAAACATAAAATTACTTAAAGAAGTTGCAATTAAAATCTTAAGATAATAAAAGTAGCATCCTCGCAGCCGCCGACGCCGTCGTTAGTGCAACTGTTTACGTCTGCAGCAAAAGGCTGTTCTTATCAATCCATGATTTTTCATTGATTCCCAGCCACTTCACATACATCTGATTTCCTTTCTTCTTCAAAATTTTTTCGATAAGGTAGACATCCGGATGATTGGTTTTCTGCAGCTCCAATTCATAGAAAGTGCCAGCAAGGGGAGTGTCATGCGCATCTTTCAGTTTATAAGATACGGGATTGGTATTCTGAGTTTTTGTAATAGTAAATAACTCTGTGGACCAGTTGGGCGTGAAGCCGCGAGAAAAAACACCTTTATATTTGCTAATTCTGACATCTCCAACTTTATACTTTGGATTGTGGTGTGGCGATCTTACTTGAAAATCTGTATAGACTAATAATTTAGTATCAGGCTTTACATCATTTGGAGCCATTTTAATGGTCCTATGCTTAGTTTCGTTATATTTTGCAACTATATCTTGCAGCACATCTATCCACTTATACTTTCCACGTAAACTAAATGATTTGTATAATTTGCCTTTAATTGTTCTAATAACTCTTTCAACGATGGCTGCTTTAATGCTACTGTATGTGGAATAGTGGTTAATGTGATACTCACGCATTAATTCTTTAAAATGACTATTGTAAAACTCTTTTCCGTTGTCTGTCTGCAAATTATGTGGCGAAATTTTACTATCACGAAGAATACTTTTCATAGATTTTGCAACTTCTCTACCATTCTTAGTCTTTAATGGTCTCGCCCACAAAACTTTTGAATAGCAATTAATCACCATTAAAATGTATCGATAACCTTTATTTGCTCTTGCATATGGTATAAATTCAGCCAAATCTGCTTGAAATAGATCAGAGTATCCTTTAATGGACGTGCGAAGTCTAGGAAAATTTTTTCTAGCGCTACGATGTAATTCGTCAACAACTTCCAATTTCTTATTCGACAACATCGGTGCCGCTGTCGCCGCCGTACAATCTTGCGGATGTTGCGATTGACTCGTCTGTCAAAGCGGCGGAGGCGGATGCGACGCTTCTTTTCGCGCAGAAGTTCCTTTCCCTCCCTCAGAGTTCGTTGTATTTTATACCAGCTGATTCGTATATCTGCTATTATCTTTGTTGGTAAAGGTAATTTTCCCATCTGTCGATGCTGGTATATACTGCCAGCTACTTTATTTACGCATATGCGATATAATGATGATGGGTTTTGGCGGGAGTATTTTCTTAGGGGGAGGTAAGTAGGCGTGTAGATCCTTGTAAGCTTCTGACCAACATATTGTCCCACTCAGCGCACATAGTAAAGGTATTTTCATTAAATACATATCCATTGACACAACTAAAAACAAGTGCCAGAATCGAAAATACGGGCGCGCGCGCGCTACTTGGAAAAATCTATACGGCCCGTCTGAATTGGTCGGCGCTACAGTATAATTGACTCATCGTCAGTGTTGCGCGCCCCTTCACTAATCAGTAAGAGAGATTGGGAAAGTGGAGAGGAGGGTATTTAGGGTTTTAAAATGCCATATAGTCTAATTATATCATCAAGTGTTTCTTCTGCTGTTGTGCTGCCTTTTGTCGAAGGAGCTATCGGTATATTTAAATGATTATATAAATCATTACATCGTTTAATTAAAATCGGAAAGGCCTTCATTACAGCTACAACACCATCCTTGGTATTATCTACAGTCGTTTTTAATTGCAACATTTTCTCGTCCACATATTTTTTATTGGCGACATCGGTTTCAGATGTCGGTTGTGCAAGTGATGTAATCCGCTTGTTTCTAGCATCGAAGAACTGCGATTTATTATCCAACTTTAAACAATTTCTTTTCGCCGCATCATGTTTGGAATCAACATATCTTTTATTTGTCGCATCGTTTCCAGCGACAGGATTTGCTAGTTCGCCGATCACTTTATTATTTGCGCTGAACTTGCCGTCGCTAGCAACTCTCAAACATTTTGCTAGAGTTTCATTGGCGGTTGCAGCAATAGCAATTCGGACGTACTTTTTAGTGGAAACATCGGAGTCGTCAACCGGATCTGAGCTCCAATTAATCTCTTTCCCCGAACATTGACAATATCCTCACCATCATTAACTACTAAAGTACTCTTCTTATTTACGGCGTCGTAATTTCCTTGCGGATCGCCAACATTGGTCATTCTTTTGCCGCTAATATCAAAATCTTCTCCGTCGCCTGTTAATTTGAAACCTACACCAGGCGACCCTTGCCTGACCTTTACATCTCCCGCAGCATGTTGGGGATGATATTCTCTCCTGAATTTATCAACTACCATGTTTTCAGAGTATTTTTAGCCTATCCTGTGTGCTGCACGCAGCTCTCTATAACTGATCAGCTAGTAATAGCGAAGCTCCTAAACTACAGAATAATTTATGCAATAATACCCTCCTCACGCAATTCGGAAATGATTGAAATAATTTCATTTCTATTCTGCAAACTGTTGTTACATGCAGCATTCGCTGCTACTAATAAGCGCAACCGCTGCACTAGTTCCCTAGGCGTATTCCAAAAGACATATTCGACGGATTTGTTATTCAGCTGTTTAAATGTCCTTTTACGCGAAAGTTTAGTACGACCAAAACCGCCACTACCTGTTTTCTTTAGATAAGGTTTAATAAAACGTTTAAATTTCCAGTTGGTCGAGTTTACAATTTTGCCGGCTTCTGTACGATGTGCATGTGACTGCAATATAATATCTCTGTAATTGCGCAAATCATTTTGTTTTAAAGCACTTTCCTCCGCTGCGGTTAATTTCTTATGCGTGAGTAATGTGTACAATCCTTTAGTGCCGGTATATCGCTTAGTATTAACTACGATATCTTTACCTGAAATGCGTACATTTGATTTACCTATTTCCCATGTATTCGATTTGGGTTTATAATGAAGCGCAAAACGAGAGCGATCTACATTTTCGCTATCTTTACGACTTAGTAAGCGTGCGTAATGTTGAGGCAATTCATGGTATCTATTCATCTCATCATCGTCACTACCACCATCAGCATCATCTTCCTTCTCACCATCGTCACCACCAATATCGCCATAATCGACACCATCATCATCATCATCATCATCATCATCATCGGCGATAACGTTGCTGCTCTCGGCAGCTTCTGGCTTAATTATTGGTAATTCATCTTTCTTCGAAATATGTAATACACCTGGGCGGTGCTGAGCTGTAGAAGCTGTTGATTTCACAGCAGTTTCTATTCCTTTTAATGGCTCTATTATTTGTTTATGAACATCGCGATATATCTGTTCAGCTTTAGTTTTGTCCCGCCTAAAATCTAAAAATTGTTTTCGAACTATTTTCGCAGCGTCGGCTGCCTGCCGCTTCAGCAGCTCAGTACTGCTGCTCATTGTTATCGCCAGAATGAATTACTTAGTATTTTCAATGCATATATAAGCATCGAATCCTTTACGGTACCTGCCTTGATTAAGAGCACTATCTTTGACAATTACAATAAACCCGTGTGTATCGTCGCCATTCCAACACTCATTACAAATATCTCTAAATTTTTGGAAGGGCATATCCGCGCCGACATGATCGTCATAAATATGCTTAAGGTTCAAGTCGTCCTGTTTAAACAGCACCAACATATTTGCATTGTCTCGTATTAAATGTTTGGGAGTCCTCGCATACGATTGACTTAGATAAAATACATCAGTACCGCTATGGCGACCCATACTAAAGAATTTTCGAATTTTGTCTTGTTTATCGCACACAATATCATCGAAAATAAATATAGTATCTTCTTTAACTTCATCTGGCGATATAATTGCTTCGTTCTCATTATATTCCGAATACCCCATACCCTCGATAGATTTAAGCACTTCTCGCAGGAACTAATATTTTGACTGATTAAGCGATTTTGAATAGATGCATACATTTTGAAAGCGCAATCCGTTTGCACTTATAATTAGACTTATCATTGTAAGAGTTTTACCACAATTAGAAGGTCCGCAAAAAATGCAGCGAATTGTCGGCGGGAATAGATCACCATGTTTGGATGTTAAGGAACTGCGATGATCATGAGCAAGATCTAAAATTGTCAAGGACAATTTCTGTTTAACGATTTTCATGATTCTGAGCTGAATTTCAAAATAGCGTAAATTTATAGTTAGAAGGATGTATGAATGTATCGCGTAACATCTTCAGTAAACGGATTGTATTCCATCATGGCGTCATGCAAAATTACACAATAAGCTTTAGTTGTAGCCGCAAAGTTATTTGAGGATTCAAATTCTAGTCTTATATCGACGGTGGAATCTTTTAAAGATTCTTGCTGTTTGGAGCAATCTATTACGAAAATTGGACAACTTTTATACTCGCTGTAAGTAAGCAAACACTTATGAGGCTCTTTTCCGTAGTACTGTGCGCGGAAACGGCTGTAATTTAAAAATGCCGTAACGTAGTTGTCGCTATCAAAATCGAGGTGCATGCGTTGATAGGGAAAAACTTGAGAATTGAGATAGACTTTTAAATCGGTTACGCTTGAGTGCATGAAATTAGTCGGATTTCCGTTTCTAACATTCGTGTTCTCTCGCTGCAGCGCTACTAGCATCCACCGAGGTTTTTCTAATTCATTCGAATTTTTTATTCTCCATACTTGTGATTTTGCATTATTAAATGAAGGCAATTCGTGCAATTCCCATTGTCTAAATCGCATCACAATAGACGAATTCATCTTCAGTTCATTCATTAGATCGAGTTTTAGCTCATCACCTAATGTAATATGGGGAACTTCCCACGAAACTTTGGTTATAGTAAAATCAACATCAGTTCCAGCATCCCCCATCTCACTTTTATAACAATTAAAATCATTCTTTGAGCGTATTAATACAAGTTCAGACCTCATATTTACTATAGCTTTTCTATAATCCTCTGCAAAACCGAAAATTGTGTTTAATGGGATAATGCACGAAAATCGTCCATTTGTAAAAACTTGTTGAGCTCCGTTTGTTACTTTATCCCAGCTAGTGCAGCTGAGTGCCAAATCATCTGCAGTATGTGACACTATACCTTTAATTGTGCTCGTTATTCCAGGCTGTCTGCAAATATCTATTACTTGACTGCTACCCAAAATCAATTGCATTTCGGAGAAGAAAAAATATGCTGCATTATTGACAATAGTATACGGTTTCCCGGCAGTTTTTGGCTTATACGTACCTTTAATGCAGATGTAACTATCATACATAGACGTTATTATATCAGAACTTTGAATTTCAATTCTAATTGCATCCGAATGATTTGCATTCAACGTAAAAGGTAGGTATGTATGATAATCTTCTTTAGTAATTGATGTATCATAATAAGGCCTTCTAAAAATACTCAACTTATCTACATCATTATACTTGGAGCGCTTCAAGTTTATTTTTTCTTTTTTAGTTTCTAAATTTATAGCTTTACGTTTTCTCATCGACGATGTCATATTATCAATTTTGTTTGCGATTTCGGTGTTGGTGGCGACGGTGTTGGCGGTAACAACTGCGTCCCTGTTTTGATAATACTGCGTAACCCAGTGACTGAAGAAAACGTACGTCACTATCTATCAATGCGCCTGCTGTTGTTGCTGTTCTTGTTGCTACGTCTTGCTGGTGACAAGGCTGTTTCTGAATGGAATGTGGTTTATATGAATATCCTGTTTTATATATAAAATCTACACCCATCTCTGCTGCTACTGCTACTACTGTTCGCGTATAAGTTCTAATCGAACGCTGCTAAATGTATCCTCAGAGAGGTTTATTAAATTACCTCGATAATCTACAAACCTTAAGCTTATATTACTAATTTCGCTAACATTCACTGGTAAATAGATTACGTGTGAAATCTCCTTTTCTAGAAAATAACCTGGAGGTACGCTAATACCAAATTCGAAAATGCTGTGACACAACGTATTGTTTCGATACGCGCCACTTGTAATATTTGTATCTATAAATATATTTGGCGTCGAAATTATGTCTACGTCTTCGTGGGAAGTATGTTTCGTTTTTGCAGACAAAACTCTACTACCAAATCCTAACATTCGGCCAATACTGTCAGTTTTGCTAAAATCTATATCATATATAGATTCAATTTCGCACTTTAATGTATTGTTATTAGCTCTCAATTTAAAAGCTGCTTCCGCCTCATCTCGATTATCACTAATTTTTGACTTTATATAATCGGCTATTTCGTCCAGTTCGTAACTACCACTTTCTATTACTATCTCCTTATCACCATCGTAATAAAACTTATTATTTCCCCTGAAAATGTTGCGCACCGTATTGCAAGTATATAAGTTAACCAAACCCAAGGAATATGTATAATTTGAATCCAATTTTATCGGAGGAAATATATCTCCTGTAGAGATAATATTACCCTTGCCTACTATATTGAACGTCCGAATCATGTCGAATGACTAATTAAACAACTATCGGTTCACTCTTTTTGTCTAAAAATTTCAGACATAAATGTCCGCAGATATATGTATTATAATTCTGCTCTTGTTCGTAATTGTAGAACACTTTACAGCCTCGAAAATACTTTAACACTTCAACTGGCGGTCTTAAATCTCCAAAGGGGTCGTAGTAGAGAACTCGTTTACCATCTTTCTTATATGCTACCCAATGAGTTCCCGCACCTTTATCGTCATCCAAATTTACAACTCCTCGCTCTATGCAGAATGGCTTCGAGGGCAATGACGTGCGCATGTAGACCCCCCTAAACTTGGGAATAAATTTCATCCCATAGTTCTCCAAGTCAACGTTGGTTAAAGCCCTTCGAGGCAAGTTATTTAGTTTTTTAACGGCTGCTTCTGTCGCTGCTGACGCTGTCGACGATTCTTGTTCGACGTCGCCGTGTGTTTTTTAAAATATAAAGCGCCACCTTTTTTATACGGTTTTAAATAGAGAGCCTCTCCTTTCTTGCTTTTTGCTATAATCTCCATGCGTTTATTATGACGCTCACCTTCTTTAAACTGCCTATTTGTAGCTTTAGCATCGTGTATAACCTTTGCGACACCAGCAACTCCGCCTGCAAGACTTCCGAGAGCTGAAAGTCCTGCAAAAATTGGTAGCAAAGGCAATATCCCGCCTTTCTTCGTATCTGGGATTGGTATTATTCGTGGTACCTTAATTTTTCGTTTTCCTCCGATCGTTTTAATGACTCGTTTAGCAGCAACAATGGCATTTTTTATCAAATCGCGCTCGCTACTAACGCCTTTACTGCTGCGAGCCAATGCAGTTTGGATTTTCTTAACAACACCACCTTTAAACGCAACACGTTTGGCTGCTTTTCTTGCAATACCCTTGCCGCGGCTGCGAGCCAATGCAGTTTTTATTTTCTTAACGACACCACCTTTAAACGCAACACGTTTGGTTGCCTTTCTTACAATGCCCCTGCCGCGACAGCGCCGACGGCGACGTTGCTGTCGGCGCTCATCGCCACCACCATCGTCACTACCATTCTGCACAACCCCTAGACCTAATTTTCGTTTTACTTTCATAGTTGTAGCAACTGACCAAGCTGCAACTTTTTCGCCAAATGGTGTTGCTTTCGATTTGGCTCGCTCCCACGCCCCTTCTTCTAAAACTTTATCGGCCTTATGCCGCTCTTTTAAATCGCTGTTTCTAGAATACGCAATATCGTGCTCTTTACAATATGAGTCCAACGGATTGACACCTTGGTCACCCGGAAGTAATCTTTTTTTCAAATGCGTTCCAGGTCCGCAAAAATTATAACTAGGAATATGAAGCTCGAATGGCAGCTTATTAATAAGACTATTTACGACGCCCTCACCACTAGCGAATGTTAACATTTGAAGTGATTTATTAGCTGAAAGGCTATTTATACCGTCTATACGGCCAGATAGCTGTATAAATCAAACTTAGATAAACGGTCAACAGCACAAAATTTCATATGTTCGGCACAATATAAAATATTGTTCCGCAAGTTATCTTTGTGATTATTTGAAATCTCTAGCATACCAACAAGTTTATAAATGCACTTTCTATAAAACAAATCCAAATTTAGATCGCGTAAGCGCTGAAAATGATTATTAATAATGTCGCCCAAAGAATATAATTTAGCAAATTCCTGCTCTTCCAATATTAGCATTTGATGGTTTACAAAAATACCTACACATTTTTGGGTATGCTCAACCCTATATTCCAAGGCAACGCGATCGTTTACAGTGACGAGGCGAACTTTTGCTTGCAAGCCAGAAAATTCACTTGCTGTACGAAAAAAATTTCTAAACTGTAATTCAACATAACATGTAGATAATGCGTTCCAATCTTGCTCCCTAAAGAGCACTTCTTTGTCGGCACAAAATTTTTCTACACATGCAATTTTTAACGCTGGTATAAATGCTTCTCTGCTGTCATTAATAAATCCCACGGCTGCAATATGTGTATGCTCACACCACACATTCGGTTCTTGACCCAAATTGTACTGCGCACTTGATATTAATGGAGATATTTGCTTTGCATACTCTTTCTCGCTATTGCTGGCTGCACTTTTTCCCCTAATATTACCATCTTGGACGAGATTGCTACAATTATCAATATCCATGACGCAACAATTGCAGCGTCTGTTTACTACTGAAACTACTACATAATTTAATTACGCTAAATAAATATAACTAGTGGACCCGTTGCAAAATATTTCGCAACGTGTGGCAGGATCCATTAGGTAAAATATAAATGTTTAAGTTTTTAAAACTTTATCCATAGTTTGTTCTTGTGATTTATGAATTGTTATCACAAATGATAGGTGCACTGAAAATTTTCTTTTCCGAAGGCAAAAAAAAGGTAGTGCAATATTAGAATGTATTGATCTATACACAGTAATAATACTCTTCTGTCTGGCTTGTGGCTTGTCCATTTACTACTAAATCTTAGCAGTTATAAATAAATTGCGTACCATTAATCTTATCTCATCTATTAAACCAGTAGATACATTTAAACTTTTCAAAAGAATATCTATTGTTCATATTTTTAGTGTTAAGAAATGTGGATATATGCCACTGAAATTTAACGAATCTATTAATTCCATAGAAAATTATAAAGTGTTGTCATTATGTGATACAATTGTATTTACACTCAAATATTGCTTTTCATATTCAGGCAAGAGAGATATAATTTTGTTGCGATTCACGCGAGAGTGGACAAAACTCCAACTTAACTCGCCCCAAGAATATCGGAAACTAAATCCGCCAATCGGCGCGGACTTAAATGTCCAAATATTCGCTTGTAAACCAAAACTCCGCCAAACTCCATGGGGCACACAAATAATCAAAAGCAAACTAACTCCCCATCGGATTATAGAAAGCGAAAATCCGTGCAAGCTGCTAGCTTCGCTGTAAAAATGAGACAAAGGCCGAAGTGCCATGAGTTTGCAAAATCCGAGCACCACAAAAAAAAATCGCCAACCTAACAAATTTCGATGGGCGGGAACCGAATATCGGCACTAAATTTTTGTTCACACAGTATCAGCCGCTAAGAGATCAGTTACACCGTAACGCCCTTTGGGGGTGAATTCCAAAAATCCCTGGAAATGATTTGGTCTATTTGTAAGACGATCTAATATGCAAAATTTCAACTTTCTATGTGTAGTAGTTCGCTCGTTAAGGTAATCTTTAAACAACAAATCTATCTCATTTCAAACATTTGAAGAGATGCATTTTGCAACACCCTGAAAATGGTTTGATATGATTTGTAAAACAAACTAATATGCCGAATTTCGACTTCCTACCTGTATCTATCTCGTGACGATCTTTAGGAAAACACATCTATCCCATTTAATCCCTTTGAGGGGATACATTTCGAAAAACCCTGAAAATGGCTTGACTTGATGTGTAAAACAAACTACTGTGCCGAATCAACTTTCTACTTGCAGCAGTTACCGTATTATGGCGATCTTTAGAAAACACATCTACCCTATTTAATCCTTTCCGGAGTTAATTTCGAAAAGCCTGAAATTGATTTGACCTAATTTCTAAAACGATTTAATATGCCGAATTTCAATTTTTTGCCTGTAATAATTACTTTCTGGCTATTTTTTATAAGAACACTTCTGGTCTATTTAACCAGTTTGTGGGGATGCATTTCGAAAAACTCTAAAAATTACTTTCGATTAGTAAAACAATCTAAAATGCAGAATTTCAACTTATTGTCTGGTAGTTTTCCCGTGGCGTTATTTTGACAAACAGCTTTGTTTCATTTAACTTCGGGGATGAATTCTCCAAAACCCTAAAACTGATTTGACCCAATTTGGAAAATGTTCTAATATGCTCAATTTTAAATTCCTATACTTGTACTCGTAGTAGTTTCCTTGGAGAGATATTTAGAAAAACAGATTTGTCCCATTTAACCCCTTTCGGGGATGAATTCTGCAAAACCTTGACATCTACTTGATCTGATTTGTAAACCGAACTAATATGTCGAATTTCAGCTTCCCACCTGTAGTAGTTTCCTCGTTGTAGATCTTTACAAAAACAGGTCTACCACATTTAGCTCCTTTGAAGGAATGCATTACGAAAAGCCCTGAAAATGGTTTGACCCTACTTCTAAAAAGAACTGATATGGCGAATTACAACTTCTTACCTTCCCCAGATTCTATTATGTAACGATCTGTGAAGTAGAAGTCAATCCCATCGAATAGAGGGTAAAAGCACTTCTTTGTAGACGATATTGGATGTTTTCCTTTCTGGTTTGAGCACCACTAAGTTGTTTGGAGAACTGACCCCTAAACAGTCTAGATAAAGTTGATGGAGAAAAAAACAGTCTTTCCTCAAGTCGACCCCAGCCTGATTCAGCGACTGCCCATGCACCTTATAGATCATCATGGCAAATCAGGTTTTTACGGGAAATTGCTGTCTCCTAAATTGAAAAAAATAGTCTGAAGGAATAAGGGTTATTCGACGAATGAAGACTGTCTTCTCTTCTCCAAAACTGTGTCATCTGCCTCCACCACAGTGTTAATCGACTGATAAATCTTTTCCTCCGAATGAAAGGCTCCGAGGTGTGTGTTGTTGATTTTTAGTGCCTTTTCATTCTTCAGTGATACTCGCCCTTCTTCGAAGCCAAGACACAGGTTTTGCTGTTATAATCTTGATGTCGGAATATATTATGTTAGTGAGGTTGGCGATATCTGTCACGGCTTGACATAGGTTTTCGTTGCCGAGTTTCAAGTTAAGTTTGGAAAACTATTCGGCCTTGGAATATCCTCTCAGGTGAACCCTTATGTAAATTCAAGACAATATGTCCTTATTGTACTGATACTGCATTTTTAAAAATCACTATTATAACACGTATTTGTCTTGAGAGCAACTGCCATTTAAATACCATTGTCGAGCTGATAAAACCACAGTAAATAAAAAACCACTAATGGGACCGGTTGAAAAATATCTTGCAATTTACAAAACTTCTTTGTAGACAATGTTTAACGTATGGCACTATCCATCAAGTAAAATTTGAATTTTTAAGTTTTCAAAACTATTCGCACGTGACATTGCTACATACACTTGACCATAGCTAAATACTGGTTGTGACGAATATTATATATTCCTACTTTATTCAGAGTTTGTCTTTGTGAGTTATTAGCTATCATAACCTCATCACACAAGCTAGGCGCACAGAGAAAATGGGAAGGGTGCCACAAAGAAGAGCTAGAAGAAGTCCGAATAGAATTTTGAAATAATAGATTACAAAAGCGATGAGTGAATGCAACTTACACGAAAGAAACTGTGAGGATGGAAGAGTATGAAAAACAGGTGTCGGACAACGTCGAAAGACGTTTTAACAATATACGTATGCTTGTACCAACAGGGAATGCAATGAGGCAGTGTGTAAATAAGCACATCCACATAATTATAATGAGCAGAAGAAACACCTTACAGCATCTGAGCAATACCGATTTGCTTTAACTGTCATTTTACATGTATTTTGACGTTTGTCTCACGAATCAGCAGACCGTTGATTTCAAATAAACATTTAGTAGCGACAGTAGCCCATTACAATTATCGGCAGAACGCCGCAGGCTGACTGTGAGAATATACCTGGTTTACTGCTACTGCATGGCCGGCTGCAACCACTTGAGAGTTACAATATGATGGTTTTTCTCTAAAAATTACCAATTTATTTGCAATTTAGGACTTTTGTGCACATCTACACGGTAAGGGCTTTCATTTAAAAAAAGAATTATCGAAATCGGCCCGGTGGAAGTCTCAAAATAGATGTCGAAAGAAAACGCTTCACGTTTTAAATATATAGATTGCTGAAGTACATGCGCACTCTACGCTACATGAAAAACAGAACTCCTATTGGCACAAGTCATTCACCTACACCTTTTGCAAATAACATACTAACAAGGTCAAGCTCCAGGCGTATTGCGGCGATCATTTGGACTTTGTACTACGCACCTGTTGGAGCCCCTGCAAAATCAAGTTTGCTGAACTTCGGAAAATTTACTTATGCTATTACGTCACGTACGCCCCGCTGTGCACGACTATTAACCGAAACTCCGTATTATTCTTACCAATGGCCTATATCCGAAATAAGAGCACACTAATGTGACTTGTATAAAAAACAACGAAATTGTAAAAAGAGTAAATCCATCCCAATTATTTTCATAATTACCATTACGCAACTTATATGTATCTAGTTTCCATACTAACGAATTCCAACGGCTCTCGAGATGTATAAAATTGGAATATATATACCTAATTTTATAGAAAAGTAAAGACTTATCCGGTGCAGCTTGACTATTGTTGTTAAACAAATTTCCGCTAAACGCATATACACGACTTTCATTTATATATATTAATTGCATAGCTATCCACTCAGATGGCCATGAACAATTCCTTTCTACATTTCCATTATTCGAAAACGCAGTGCACATGTATGCATTGTAACCGATTCCCAAGGGTCGATGGACAATTAAAAAATTATCGTTTATAGAAGCAAGAATCAAGTAAAGAACTTGCAGTCGGAACATAATGACCATTACTGAATTCTAAGCCTGTAAATGAGCCTTTTCATAATAATCGCCCCCTTTTGGTGCAGCCGCCGCCGAAACTCTTTTCTTCTGTATGCATGAAATACATTGAAATTTTTGCATCGGAACGCCATCCAATACATCTCCTGTCGCACCTTCTTTTACGTTCGGAAAATGATCCCAACAGTATTCATAATCGCAAAATTCTTTTTGCAGCCAATTAGGTAGTTTATTAAATTCTCTAGCTGTATCCTTAACAAAATATTTTCTTAGAATATGTAAAGGTGTGGAAATAATTTCCTCTACTGTAATACACATGGTGATTTCTTTACCGACACCACTACTACAATACAACTCAGCGAGCTTCGCAAAACCTTTTACACGAATTCCAAGATTCAGTTACAAAAATTTCTTTTCCAAACTATCGCGATCGCGTTTGCATTCATCATATTTCGCCAACGTAAACTCACAATCAATGGCAAGACGTGTCAAATTATTTTCTAGAATAATAGACTTAAATTGTAAATACTCTAATTCTACTTTATCGTCACCACACTCTATTTCACGTTTCCTCGTTGTAGCAGCATCACTGTCGCGAAATATTGTACTACCCTCCGTAGTTAGTGGGGGCTGCATCGTCGTAGGCATACTATGCCGACGAATATCATCTAATCGACTTTGTTGCAAGCGATTAAAGAAATCGGTATAATTTAGTAGCGGCACTGACTCGTTCTCAAAATTGGCCTGATTCAAATGCATATTGACCCTACTACCATCGCCGCTCCTTTCTATTGTCGTAGTGCCGTTAATAAAATGCTGTGAATTAAGGTGTTCTAGCCGACTCCCCTTTATCGATGCGATACTAGCACTGCCAGCTGCCGCTGCCGATATTGTAGCAAAACAAACGATTACACAAGACATCGCCAACATCATTACTATGCTGCTCGCTTCGAGGTTGCTTGCAGCAAGAAAATCTATCTTATAATGACTATTTTTAAATTATATTTGACCTTTAATTACCCCCTACTATTAAATTAGCTAAATATCAACCAATTTACTTTATAAATATTTGAAAGTCATAGTGGCATAACACGCTGTGTTATTCCACTACGACTTTCTTGCCTCTACAGTCGCCAGTTCGAATCTCACAATCCTACGAATGTAAAATTCCACATTTTACTATATTTACGGACAAATAATTTATCGAAACCAGCGTAGAACCACTGCCCGATTGTTGAAACTCTACCATCTTTTGTTTTAGCTCATCGACAGCCGATTCATAAATATCTCTAATATTATCGCCTAACAAAATTTTAAAATTTTTCGTATTAAAAAATTTTGTCGCTAATGAATCGGGATCCCCAGGTTTCATATAATCTCCATAAAATACAAAATTAACTTTAATTACATTCAATTTTCTTACTAATCTTCTTATACGCTTTTGAATAGCTAAAAACGCATCGCTAAAAAACAAATTCACATCGTCATGGCCCAAATTTATTACCGCACCGGTTCGTATTCGTCCCTTAAACGCACTCTCTATATTTTTCCACTGTACACGATTACCCACAAATTTTCCATTATCACCGCCGCTAACAACGCCGCCAGCGCCTGTTACAACAGCCTCCTGCAAACGCACCTGTTTCGCTTTCAATTCCGATAATTTTACCTCTAAATGTCTTTTCCTACCTACCGAAGCTGACGGCGAAGAACCGCCGTGTTCTCTACATTCCCGTAATAATCTTAATGTTAACCTAATACCCCCACGATTTATTTTCATCAACTCTTCCATTACTCGAACCTTCTATTACCACAACACGTACAACCAATTTCTTAGTAAAACAATTCAATTAAAGACCCCCCATTTAAGCGCTTAGAATAATCAATTAAGAAGGGCCGGGCAACTTTTACAACCCACCATCTAAACAGGCCCAATAAATATTTAGCAAGCAAAATAACATCTTACAAGCGCCGCGCAAAATTGACCCCCCAGGGCAAGGACGACAAACTCCAATGAACCAGACTAATCTTACACCCGAACTGGGGCCCCACTAAACATACCAGTTTCGACTAATCATTAACAGGACCCAATAAATATTTAGCAAGCAAAATAACATCGACGCGCAAAAATATAATTGGCCCACCAGGGCCAACAAACTCCAATGAACCCGACTAATCTTACACCCGAACTGGGGCCCCACTAAACATACCAGTTTCGACTAATCATTATTCGCACAATGACCCACATTCCAGCTAACGCGCGCGCCCGACAAAGGTCAACACACTCACAGCTACATGTCGAGACAGGATTTTTTTTACGCTCTTTGCAGACCGGATCATACGACCGCCCAAGGCGAACACCACACAAAATGGACGACTACAACACATTACCTAATACACGACGCTTATTGGACGAACATCACTACACAGACACGCCCATCGACGCCATTCCATTATACACAACCAATCACAGCACAGATACACACAACACGCCATCTTTATTTATGATAATCACACCCACCACAACCAATCACAACACACCACAGACACGCCAACAATTTTTAAGGCAGGGGGCGGGGCCTATTATGCAAAGTGTATTAGAACCCGCACACCTTAACTACTGTTATCCACTCAATCGACGCAAAATCCTAAAGCAAAACGCTATTCAATCCCAAAATTAAACGAAAAATATGCTTTAAAAAACGTTTCTTCCATTCGCGACGAAAAATGATGCTTCTACTACTTATTTTTGGGCTGCAAAATATTCCAGTATTTTTACGTCGTTGCTTGACCACTAACAGTAACAGTACGCAAATGAACTTGTTCGGAAATAACTTTTCAGCCTAGGCCGAAACATATTTTATTTCATATTGTAGTGTACTGTTATATTTATTACAGTACTGAGTCAGGTAAAATGTTGCTATAACAACTTAAAAGACTCAGTACCGTAATGTTCCATTTACCGGACAAAAATGAGTATGATTCAAACATTTCGTTGCTAGTGTTACCTACTATAAATAAGGTAACCAGATTACCCTTAATATTGATTAAAATTACCCTTTATTTAAAAAGTCTAAAATGCGACACCGTATGAAATAAAACATTGTGCATTAAATGTCCCGTAAATGATTTGTAAATAACCATTCCCGGCCTAGGTCGGTAAAAACGTAGCGTATTTTATTATTTCTTGGATTTATTCCGATCGAAGAAAAATAGTATACGTAACACGCAGAAAAAGTGGACGTTTCGGCTTCCTGTGGTTGCTTTGCCTCCGCAGCCATTTCCAAAGTCGGCATGGAATATATCACTTTTCCTACTAGTTACATAATATGCTATTTACAGAATTTAAAATGTTTTATTCAAACAAAGACAGTGTTGCGATCCAAAATTTGTCGACATGAATTTTTCGCACAGTTCGCCGTAGGTTCGTCAATCTCAAATATTGCAGTGCGTTTTGGACCGCCTAATTGGTCTAGTAATTACAATCGATGCACTTTAGCTTCAAAAATTTCAGAGACATCTTCTTTGGTCGCCATGTTGATTTTTTTTAATCGGCATTGTTCTGATTTTTGCTTCTAAAGCTACTGGACTTTCTCCGAGTATCGCGCCAAGTGCAGTTTTCTACCATCGGAAATTTCTGGGTTTTCCGAAATGCACCCCTCGGCGAAAATTATTGTAAACGAAATGTAACTTTTAGCTAAACCTTACTTTCGATTTCGTATTACGTATTCAATTGTAACAACAATAGCAAACGAGCTAACCTAATCATATTCAGTAACAGGCGACACTCGGCGATTAAAGCGACGATTATGTTTTAGAAACAACCGATACCTATTATTAGTTATTTTCAAGGAAGCATCGAGTTCGTGAATGTCTTTTCGGCGACAGTATTCACGCGTCTGTTTAATCTATAGTTTTTGCTTGAGTACTAATTGATAGGGTTTTTATTATTTTGCTTCATCAGTAAGTACCTACCTTACACGCTAATTCAAGCTAGACCTTCTTGCTTACGTGCTATTCGTACGTTGAATTTACTGATGGTTAGCATATCAATAATTTATTCTCTGGGTTCATTTTGCGTCCACTAACTCAGCTTTATTTATGTTTGTGTGTGTCATAATTATCTTTCTATGTACCCTGTTTGTTGTTACTAATAACCAAATGCTTAATATTTGAGATTGTTTCTCTATGTTAGGCGCTTGTTACCTACTTAGGCCTGTTTTCAAGGTGACCCGTTTACTCCATATGGTTCACCGGATCGAATTGCGGTGGGTCAATGAATCTGGCGCCGCTATCGCTTAATTCGTTATTGCTCATGCCAGTAGGTGAACTTATTATGTACCTCTTTATGTCTATGACGCCTCACCGATATTGTGTTTGAGCTAGTTGTTTGGAATACTAAAAGCTACGAGGTTGCTATCGGAAATTTTTGTTAATACTACACTTTACCTAATAATTGCTATAAAAAATGGCGCCCATTGGGTATGGCGTGTGATAGCAGCAAACACAATAAATAAAAATCCCAATTGGAATCAAGCTTCTTGACAATATTTACTAATAAAATCAGCAACTGTGTCCCAATTTAAAGGACATTGTATGTCTTCACATAAGGAAGATCCCTATTCATAACCCGAAAACGAAGATTCTGTATATAAATCTTATTGGTCCGTTTCAACTTCCTTGTCCTTTTTGTGATTATTCGTTAATGCCTTGTATATTTCGCATTGCTATATTCATAATCCCGTTTTCTACTCTTTAAAGTCGTTTGTTAAATCTAACGTTTTGCGTGGCTTGCTTCTTTAATTTTTTTAACCGTTTGTCATTTATGACTCAAGCAGCCTCTCCACACCCTCAGTTCCTAACTTGGAAAACCAGGGATTTCAATTTCGTAGTGGTCCTTCCCCAAGATAATGCAACTTTACCCATCCGTCTTCTATTTCTATAACCGTTTTTATGTCTGATTTTTGATGCTTGGATTGTTAACCTCAGTCCCTGGCTGGCCCCTTCTGCTATGCGGCATTGACCTACTGCAGGAGTTTGTTGTTGCTGAGGTCAGGAACCTTTAATGGCTGTCAAAGAATCGCTATTTGGTCGTATACATAGCTATGATAGTAGTTTGCAATATTGTGAGTTGTGCTACCATTCTCAGGAATTATTTTGCTTCTTGTATCGAAATTATATTGCTGTGCCATATGTGAGGGTCTTCGATCGAAGTCTTTCAGACTTCCTCAAACGTCACCTTTGCCTATGTACATTTGTAACTATACATTTATGTTTTGTATTTACGATTCTGCTGGCAGCCTTAAGCTAGATAATCTGTGATAGTAGTTAACAATAGTTTGACTTTTGGGTGCACCCCGCTTAATGAAAGTTTTAATGGTGTTAAAATCAACTGTATTTTATTGGTATAATTTTGATTACGTACCATACCATTTATTATGAATATGTGTGTTTTAGTTACTGTAAACTGAATTATGAACTGGTTATTTTCTATTAAATGTTAAAGTGTCCTTGACACTGATTTTAGATGGTACATAATATTATATGGTTAAATTGTTACAATATAATACTATTTATTTTCATTGTAAGAGACCAGTCTTTTGCAAATAGTTTTTTTTGTTGATTTGGGCTATAGTATTGGTTAATACATCATACAGATTATGTCCTAAGCTACATAAATTTCATTTCAGATTATTGTGTTTTTAGTTAAGCTTTGAGTTTATGAGTTCTTGGTTCTATCTGAGCACATTTGTTGTATAACGACTCATTGGCGTCAATTTTGTAAGGATGAATGAATTTAAGCTTTTATAACAAACCCATGTCGTCTTCTCTTCACTGTTAGCTCATGCAGTCATGACGAAATCCTGCAAATACACAGCTCTGAAAGATGAATTGATGGAGGTGCGACATAGGTTATAATACAAGTCAGGAATCAACGCTTGGTTCAACCACTACAAATGGATGGAAACCTAATCCTCAAGACAACGAGTGATTATGCAGTCAGAATTAGTCCAGGTTCAAAGGATATACGAGTAGCATCCAGTAACAAAGGAGGTGAAGTGAGTCTAGTGTACAAAAAATAAAGCAAAACTTCTAAACAAGGTAAGACCAAATAGCATAAAAACGTAGAATATCTACAACGATGACGCTGTGAAGCAGAGCCAAGTTTTTTATAGATGGGAAGTGATTGATGAGAAAGCAATATTTTCATCACAATTATATTTTCCACAAATGGGACTGTATCATCGCAACACGCTAGATATTGGAGAAATAGTAATCCTCATTTTACAATTTTGAATAAGCGCCAATATACTGTTAAAGCACAGTATAAAATGTGTAAATATACTGTGCTTAAAGTAAATGTATGGTGTGGTATTTCTAATAATGGAATAATATAATAATAATGGTGAGGCACTAACACCCCATGAAGGAGCTTGGCCTGCAAGGCGGAAGGTTAGAGCTTCCGTATCCTCGCTCTCACACCCGACTGTCGCGTGTCAAATTCATGACACGTGGTGATGTAGTGAGCACCACGCATTAGACAGCCGCATTATTACCCCTTGTTCTTTCGAACGCAGGTTCCCAATTATTTAAAGCGACTGGGTAGGCCGCCCGCCAGGCATCGGATCTGGGATTTGAACTCCAGACTTCCGCGCCGCAGTTCGATGCTCTAACCATCTGAGCCACGCTGGCGCTAATAATGGAATAATACGTAAATATTTTTTTGTAATAATCAACATACACTTGGATACGGTGGAAACTTTTCTCATTGAAATGGTAATCTACCTTTTAATTATCGATGCTCAATGTATTTTCCACAAGATGCTGTCCCGCACATTATTCTTATATTGTTGTTAACTTGGAAATCAAAATTATGTTGATAATTGGAATGGCATAATGATCCAGTTTTATGGTCGCCAAGGAGTCCTGATTTAAGAATTGCAGACATTAAAATATTGAAAAATCACATGAGATCCTGTAGCTTCATTACCAATATTAGGAAATCTGCACATTTTAAGGAACTGCGACTAAGACGAAGAATTATGTGTGGAAAGAGATGGTGGGTTAACGAATAATTTGATATTTGATCATTGTTCAATTATTAGTTTATTAGAAACTTTAGCCGGCAGTACGGCTGAGTGGTGATGCATCTCTCACGGCACTTGCAAAAGTTAAGCACCAGTCTGCTCGGTCAGAACTTGGATGGGTTACCAGCTGGAGAGCGGGCGTAGTGTTCTAGCCAGACTGGCTCCACTACCTCAAGTACCTCCGCCGAATTTAAAAATGCACATACCCTCAGCGGCTCGGTGCGCCCGGCACCCCGACACTGTAACGGTATAAGGGGTTAGAGATTATGTATGTATGTATTAGAAACTTTATTTTTATATTATTGTTTATTTTAGACTACCTGTACTAGCATTGTAGTTTCAATTGCAGAATTGTTCATTTCAAATCAAGCAAAAACTGTTTACCTTTGACATTTTATTGTAAAATCACAAATATACCTGAATTTTTGAGCCCGTGCGTGCACGTCATAACATATTGATGACATCATCTCCTAGTATGTTTATATGATCCTTATACAGTCACTAAAAGTACGTTGTTTGACACAGACTGATGCAAAATATAACCTGCAAATTTCGGATTTCACATAGCTTGGCAGTGCTACCAACAAGGTGAATATGTAGTTTTTTATCGTCTAGAGTGTCTAGACGATAAAATTGCATTTTAACGAGAAGTAAAAGGTAGATAAAATACAACTTTAACAGTTAGAATTTAATGAATATATTACATTAATATTTTAAAGATGAAAGAAAAAACCACAACAGGAAATCTAAAGACAACATCATATTAATTTACATAATTACAATTAATGTAAAATTAAGTGACCAAACTACCTCAGAAAATCAGCACTTTGAAAACTTGAATTATGTAGCTTGTGTGAAATGAATTGGCGCACTTCAGGTATACGGATAAGGCGCATTTTCCTATAACTGATACTTTGCTTGCTCGCTCTATATGTTATTTATCTGTTGAGGCTACTTATAACAGGTACTCTGCAGGTATTTATGTAATTTTTCGGACCCAACTTAAAATCAATTAAAAATACAATTTGGTCGATTTATTTTAGTAAAAACATTGTATTGAGTACCACATGAAATAACGAATAAATTGACTATAATAGTAAAATAATTTACATATTTTTACAAAGAATAATAATTGGAATTGCGCAGTATTTTAACAACTAAATCAAATAAATCATTTCAGTATCATTTTAAAATAACTAAAACCAAAGAGCATTATATGCTCTTTGCTAAAACATTAAATTTTATAGACAACACAAATCCAATAAAGCAGATCATAAATGTAACTTAATACAGACACAAGTTTAGAGAGTGGAAAACAATAAACGCAAGTAGTTAAGAAAAACAATGAGTTAAAAATACAACATTAGTATGGTATTAAACAATTACTGGAATAGGACAGATATTTGCAACGTTTCCATCTTTAATATCTAGACACTTCTTCAGGCTAAACATGGATTTACATGTAATTAATGAATTTAATTTAAAAGAAGCTTTTAGATATTAAGAAGCAAAACATTGCTGTTTTTTTATTTCTCCATTAATTATACAATCTGCCATAGATTATTTGGCAATAAGTATTTTATAGGATTTGGTGTAAGCACTGATGATTAAGAGGTAACACGTGGGGCAGAATTCTAGCGAAATCTCCCTTTACATTATTTTAATATGTAATGTATGGGTTATGAAAAGAATATACTATTTGTCAAAAGTAATTTACAGTTACAGTTAAAATCTTGTAGGTAAATCAGATGGCTTAAAACGTTTAAGTCTTTTGGGTTTATTATTATCTTCCATAAGGTGCTGCACAGAATCGTTGAGGTGAACGGTCAGTCTGTCTTTGTATCTCGCACTAAAACTTTTAATTTCACTTTTCACTGTGGGAATTTGTAGATCAATTAAAATCACATTATTACCATGGCGCGTCAACGATCATTCTTAGTACTTTATTTTGGAACCGATAAAGCATTGCCAAATTGGAAGTAGCTGCAGTACCACACAGGGAGATCCCATAAGTCCATATTGGTTTAAGAACTATTTTGTAAATTAAGAGTTTTTATTTTCCAATGATAGTTTAGATTTTCTACCGATGAGCCAGTATAACTTTTGGAGTTGAAGGCCGAGTTGCTTACGCTTGGTGAATATGTGGGTTCTCCAGGTTAGTCTCCTATCAATGTGTAGACCCAGATATTTGACTGCCTCTGAGTGTGGTAGTCGGTGTCCATTGAGTGTTATTGGAGGGCAATTTTCTTTTTTCATAGTGAAGGTTACATGTTGGAACTTAGCTTCGTTCACTCTGATTCGCCATTTGTTGGCCCACCATTGGATTTTGTTGAGATGAGCTTGGAGATACTTTGAGGTGGCTTGTGGATTGATGTGAGATGCTAGAATGGCCATGTCGACTGCGTAGATCGCTGATGTTGTTAGACGCGATGTGGGTAGGTCAGCAGTGTATATTAAATATAAGATGGGACCCAATGCGCTGCCCTACGGTACGTCAGAGGAGATAGGGTGTAATGTTGTATTTTCGTATTTGTATTTTATCAAAAAGTGCTTGTTTGTTATGTATGAGCTCAGAAGTTCAAACATCTGGTAGGGTAGGTATTGTTTGAGCTTGTAGCATAAGCCTTGATGCCAAACTCGGTCGAAAGCTTGTTTGACATCCAAAAACACTGCAGAGCAGTATCTTTTTCCTTCCAAGTCTCTGTATATCTTGTCCGTTATTCTGTGCACCTGCTCCACGGTACCATGTTGTTTACGGAAACCAAATTGATGGTTAGGGATTAGTTCTTGGTCGTCTAAAATTGGCATTAATCTATTCAGAATCAATTTTTCAAGGACCTTTGACAGAATGGGAGTAGGCTTATGGGCCTGTATGATGTAATTTCCGTTGGTGGTTTACCAGGTTTCATAATCATGATTATTTGCGTTGTTTTCCATTGACTTGGGAAGTGCCGGATTCTGAGGATAGAATTATACAGATGTGTAAGGGCTTGTATAGCTTTAGTTGGTAATTGTTTGATAATTGTCCCAGCGATCAGGTCATATCCTGGAGATTTCTTTATGTTGATCTTTGGCATCTTCATTCGGGAGTTGACAAGGGAAGGGTGTAAACACTTTGGTGAGATATTCAGCAAAGGCATCGGCCTGACTTGCGTCTAGCCGTCACACCCGGTGGAGTCACGAAAACAGTCGAACGCCAAGCGCGAGATTTGCATTGTAGCAGCCGTGTATGATCTCGTTTTCTTCGAGTGTAGTGAAGCAGAAATTAATAATAAGGGACCTAGTAGTAGACATAGAAGTTTTATTTGAAAATTTTCAAAAAATAGAAACTATTTTAAGAGGTTTTCGGTACTTACGTTAATTGCAAATTTTAAAAAGAAACTCCAAATTTAATATTACTTAATGCTTTTTCTTCTAATAAAGAAAACATTGTTTAATGAATACTTTATTTTTTGTTATTTGGCATCGAGTTTGGCATTAAATTAAACGTAGGACTAAACGTGGATTAAAAAGATGACAATTTCGCCATGAAACTTTCGTCAAATTTTACATTTAGGTAAAGGTATGATAATATTTTTTTAGCAGAATAGCTTGCACATATACAACAAATTCGAAATCCAAAAAGATACCTACTTATTAAATTTCAATCTACTGTAATTTGGCAGCCCAAAAATTCGAAATTGAGTTTTCAACAGATCTTCACGTTTTAGAGTCCCCTGATCCCAAAAAAACATATTTTTTCATTGGTCTGTCTGTCTGTCTGTGAACAGAATATCTGTAAAACGAAAAGAGGTATGGCGTTGAGCCTTCATATATAAGTTTTGTGTACTATATAGATGAGACAGCAAGAACATTGCATAACCGGAAGTAGGTGTTTACTCTTGTGATTTTTCTTTTTTTTTCGATTTTTTCGAAAACCGTTCTAAGGATTTTTTTCAAACTTTACTGTTTTATTATATTTTTAATGTGTATTGATGTGAGATAGGTGATTTTCCAGTTGAATACTTCTAAAATGGGTTTCTTTTGTTTTTTTTTAATTTTTGTTATTAACTCCTATTTTAAATAGAACACCCGGTATATTATTACATTTTTGAATTCGGCTTGAAATTCTAGAAAAAATTTGTCTCTTCAACTAACTCTCTACTTTGTACCGTTTTTGTAGAATTTGTAATTTTTGAAATTTTTTGACAAATGCTTAAAAATTAAAAATCAAATTTTTGGCTAATCACAAGATCACTGTAAAAGGAAGTGGTGTGAGTGTATCACACCAAATTTTTATAATTAATATTGTCATCTTTTTAGTCCACAGCTGTACATAAGTAAGTACATGATTTATCATATTATTTCAGGAGTAGGTACCTAACTTTAAACATTTGCTGGCTTTAAAATAAAAAACTAATCATATGAGAAATGTAATAAGTATTTGCTTTTATACAAGTAAAAATAACATCGCTTGTATATAAACTTATCTTTAAAAATATTAAAATATCACAAATTTTATTTTAACAAATTTATTGCAATCGCATCCTTTTCCTCTACTGTAGGAAGTGAACATGTAGCAGTTAAATTGCTCTTCTTCTTCTTCTTTGTAGACGTAAAAGTTCTTTGTGGTTTTATTGCACACTTCTTACGCTTATCAGCAATCTCTGGGAGGTAATGCAAGTTTTTATTTTCCAAAGTCGACAATATGGGTTTTAGAGGTAATAAAGCCTTCTCAACAGCTGCGGCCCCTTCCATATTAGTAACTTTTGACAAAATTTCTGTGAATTGTCTTTGCAAAGTAGCTTTGACATCTTCGATTTTGTTTGTCAATTTCAAATTTTGAGAACGCGTCATCTCTCTAAAAATTGAGATTTAGAATTAATATAAGATAACGGGTGTCCCGCGGCAAATTTCATTTTTAAACTTGAATTAAATTTTTTATGTCTTCAAGTATTTTATTGAAAAAAATTGCAAAATAAGCCTCAATCTTTGGGAAATTATTTGTGAAACAGCACATCCGCCAAATGACGCCCCTCACGTCGTACCACTTCTTCCAAACAAACTTGAAAATTGGGCATCACACGCATAAGCATAGCACGTGTAATTCTACGAATTTTGCGGGTGATGTTCTGCTTTAACACATTCACAGTGGCTGGTACATTCTCGTAGACTTTTGATTTGAGATATCCCCACAACAAAAAGTCCAAAGGAGTTAAATCAGAGCTTCGCGGAGGCCAATTTAGAGTCCCTCTCTGAAAAATTATGCGATTCGGGAAAAGTCAGAACTATACCTGGAAATGATCAGTAACTTTCTGTGGCCTTCTCTTCGTCGTCGGATAATGTTTAACAGAGGTCAAGATATCTGATTTATGCAAGATAGGGCTACTCCTCATACCGCGAATATCGTAATGGCTTCGCCAACTTTTCCCGAATAGCATCACTTCTAAGAGAGGGACTCTAAATCCCCCCCCCTGGTCTCAAATCAAAAGTCTACGAGAATGCAGCACCCACTGTGGATGTGTTAAAGCGGAACATCACCCGAGAAATTCGTGGAATTATACGTGCTATGCTTATGCGTGTGATGCGCAATTTTCAAGTTTGTTTGGAAGAAGTGGTACGACGTGAGGGGCGTCATTTGGCGGATGTGCTGTTTCACAAATAATTTCCCAAAAGATTGAGGTTTATTTTGCAATTTTTTTCAATAAAATACTTGAAGAAATAAAAAATTTATTTCAAGTTTAAAAATGAAATTTGCCGCGGGACACCCGTTAGTTATACCTATATTTCAAGTTTTAGTTACTTGGTACAGATAATAAGTTATATTTACCTCCAAATTATTTCTTGCTCTTCTTTTCTGGGTTCAATTGAAACGAAAAGATTGTGATTACTTTCTTCTTCATCTTCCTGTATCACCAATGCTGACGTCTGAGGGGACTGTCGATTTAAATACGAACATATAATGTGTATATGTTTACACATATTCCATTTAATAGCGTTGTCAGGACAAGAACACAGAAATGAATGAATGCATGCCTTACATTCCAAACACTTCAGTTCGCATGGACATGATGACACATTCCTTTCCACATGGTACAGTTCTTTACCAGTGGAAGACGTAATTTTCCAGTAGCCTTTTCCATCTTCTAAAATTTGGTGTTGGTTTTGACGTTGGTTAGCAGTTGTATGATTACGTCTTAGATTTCTCAACTTGCTTGAAAGTTTACCTGTAGTAACACATAAATATATTATTAAATAAATGAAATAGCTGTGAGAAAAACCTTCTTACCCTTATTAATAGTAATAATTCTTTCAAATAATTTATCCCTTATGAATTTCATAATCGCATGCACCGTTTTGTCTAGCCTCTTACCAATTTTTCCTTTCATATATATATATATATTTTATAGTCCCGTGCATTCTCTCCAAATGCATATTTGTATTTATTCCAGAATGCATTCTGTATGAATATGCCCATGACTCTTTGTTAGTTACATAATATGTTTCCAAGTACGTAGCAAAATCTTTTAAATCTGGATCACTTAACATCTTAATAATAGCTTGGGGATACATTAAATCAAAAGCTGTTCTATCACGTTCCTCCATGAGAGTTCTTATTACTTTATAAGCGTATGCTTGTTTTTCTCGATCTTTGATTTTTTCTTTGATATTCTTTCTCCATGCCTTATCTATATGCCACGAACAAAACAATCTTGATTGTACAGGTCCCATTGTATCACACCAAGCATTGTAGTAAGCTTCTGCTAGATCTGACATAAACAATTTGGGTTTTAAATTAGTGCAGAGATTTTTAACAAGTGTAAACACATGTTTAAAGACTGTTAAATCGGCTCGATTACTAAATACAAACATACAGGGAAAGCCTTCCCTCATTTCATCAAGAACCAATAACGTCGTTAGTTCAAAATTGTAAGCATTTGTACCGTGAGTACCGTCGACGCAAATAACATCATCTCCATACTTATTTAAAATTTCTAATTGAGCTTGGTTCATAATTACCAGTAAAAAGTCTCGTTCTTCTAAATCTGGAAAATTCGGATCGTTTTGCCCTTGTGCTTTGTAAAGTCTAACGATAGAATCATGATGGCTTTCTTTCATTTCTTCTATCCATGCTTCTACGCTAGTACAATCGTTGGAATGTCTGACTGCATCACTATGTAAATTATAGGTACTTTCAATATTAAATAAATCTTTTCTGGTTAACAAATGGATTCGCCCTAGGTCATTATTAGACGTAATACCATCCCTCACATAATTTAAAACTTCATCGAATGGAATTTTTTGACTTAGTTTAGTAGCAATGTAATCTCTCTCAGTTTTTGATAAAGTCAACCTTCCTAGATCCATTCCATGACCAACATGTGACTTAATAAATTTTACCTTTACATTGCCAATTCCTTTTGTTACAGTTACGTCTAATTTAGCGGGACAATAGCCATTGATTTTATTACTTCCCAGTTGTTTCAAGTGACGTATATTTTTCCCTGATGATTTATAAAATCCATCGCGGTGACATCGATAAAAATGTACCACTTTCTTATCAGTTGTTTTAGTCCTGTATTTAACATATTTTGAAGTAGTTTCTTTTTCCATAATTGCTTTCCATTTTTCGAATTCCATGAAATTACTGAAGTTTTCGTTGCAGGTAGTAATATTAATATCATGAAGTAAACGATAGTGATCCAGCATATCTTTCTTGTCGCACTTAAAGGGGCACATAACACATTTAATAGAAGCAGTAGATGATTTATTGTCATGTTTTCGACTAATATGACGAATTAAACTGGATTTCCTTGTAAATTTTTCATTACAATCATAGCAAATAATATTCTGGTTTTCATCACTATGTACATGAGATGTATGTCTCAATAAATTGCACCGTTTAGTGAACTGTTTTAAACAAATATTGCATTCTATCGCCATTGCACAATTAGTTATAAATTGTAAAACACTGTGGGTGAACCGTTACAATTATACTATATACTATAACCTACAAAAACTACAAGTGCTACACGGACACGGCTGCTTCAACTCGATCCTCGCGCATTCGACTATAATCGTGACCCTTCGTGACTCCACCGGGTGTGACGGCTAGACGCAAGTATCGGCCTGTATTCCTTGATTTTAATGTTGACTAAGGAGTTTTTTTAGATGTTTGCTGGCTCTATTATACTCTCGTTTGTCGAGGTCCGATCTGGTAAGTTGCGATCGTTGCCTGAGGCGGCGTTTTTCGGCTATTTTGTCCTTTATGATGATAGGTGTATCAACTTACTATTTTGAACCATGGTGTATACAGTATACAGATTTGCAGGTCTGCGAAATAGAACAGACTGTTCGTATGCTTAAATTTAAAGCATTGGCAACTCTCTGTAACACCAAACCATTAGAAAGTTGGTCATTATATTACGAATTATTATATTACAGGTCTCACAGCAGTTAGCGGTATAAGCGCACCATCGTTGTCTCTTTCTCGTTCAAAATTAGTAGTATTATAGTTTTTGCTATTGTTCATGGAAATTATGAAATATTAAAACAAAAAATGTACGGCTATAGCAATATATGAAGCTATATTATTAGCAAAAGCAATATTAATCATTATTTTATTGAAAAAAAGAGTAGTTTTATATTTTTCAAATGTTGGTACTGAAAACCTTACTAAAAGGCGGATTGATGACGTGCACGCACGGGCTCAAAAATTCAAGTATATATGTTGTATAACCTTATATGCCAAATATATCTAAAAATTGGTATCACCATAGAGATCTTTATTATGTTTTGAAATAACTGAACAAGTTTTTGAATAATTAACTTAAATATCACAAAAGTATTTCAATTATTTTCAAGTACTGCACAACTATTATCGAGGGCCACCTACATCATAACAGTTCATCCTGAGAAGTTACCATTGAGTACAATCATTGTAACGATGAACGAATTTTAACCTTTTAGTAAAAGTAAGGCTGCCAACCATCCCGCATTGTACGGGACGGTCCCGCAATAGCAGTACTCGTCCTGCATTCAAATAATGCATTGATATCGTCCCGCAAAATGTCAAATGCATCCCGCAAGTCCCGCATTCGTTAGTATATTCTTACATTCGAAATATATTGCTGGGAAAACTGAAAAGTCTTATTTCGTGTTTGACGTTTGATAGATTCAAAACAACTTGTTCACCATAAAATGCATTCGTACGATTGAATGTACCAATCGAATGGCAGCTGTAGTCCATGTAGCCTCTCTCTCGTATAATATCTCCTGTGCATGCCCAATGCAACCATGGAGCGGGGGTTTTCTCTAATCTCTAATCAATGGGATGTGGACATCTAAACAAACAGCTTTAAAAGTAGAGACGATGTGCACAATGTTAATTTCAAAATTTAGTAAGATGTGAAAATGTCTACGAAACATTAACACCCAGAACTAGAAATTTCACAGCAGTGACAAATATAATTTTTTGCAATACCTGCACAGCACCTTAATAATTATTAATTTTTATTAGATCAAGTCGACCGTACAATTATCCACTTACTGGTTACCATGGTTACAGGGCTTTAGTATTAATTTACTAATAGTCCACCTTGAACTGTAAGAGAATATTACATGGTACTAACATACAGAGTGATAAAAAATAAACTTGGTTGCAGGAGCCATTGAAAATAATAAAACTTGCCTAATCTATGCTTTTTCTTGACAGAGTTGTCATTTTTTTTTAACTTTTAAAATTCGTTTTTGACTTCTTGTTTAACTTATCCACGTGTAATTTTAATTACCTATCAATTATTTAATCTATAAATTTGGTTTAAATAACATATTTTTGCATATTTGTATAACCGATTAGACTGCGTTAAAGCCACATGAACTAATAATATAAATTAATTGTAGTTCAAATGTAGCTTTATAAAGTTTAGTGTAGAAAGTGGTCATATTTTTCATAAATTTTATTTGTGATCGTCGTGTATTACGAATTGTTTATCTATTAAGTTTTCAATTGTACAGTTTCAGGCTATGCAATTTATTAAATAAAATATCATTTTGACAGGCCGTTGTTAATTCAATTTTAACTCATTATTTATTACTTTTCTTTGCTTTTCACAGGCATTGCAAAAAATTATGTATTAACCGCGAACTTACGCGACACTTACAGTTCATGGATACGTAAGGACCATACATTTTTCATTGTATAATCTGCATATATTTTGTTAATTCCCCCCTCCCTTTCCTGACTCCTCCCCCTCAGCGTAATCATGTCCCGCATTGACGCCTTCAATAGTTGGCAGCCTTAAGTAAAAGTGTCAACAAGCTTTCTGCACGTTCCTCGTATTATAGGGGGAGTTGGGGTTAACTGGACCGCATTTTTTATTTATTTAATTTTATTTTCAATTTTGAATTTATCTAAGTGTATTTTTATAGAACTGAATCTTATCATGTAAGGAATCGGCAGAAATTTTACTGTTACAATATCTTTTGCCAAATTAGATGAAATAAAAATCTGGTGTGATACACGCACACAACTTCCTTTTACAGTGATCTTATTAGCCAAAAAATTGATTTTTAATTTTTTAGCATTTGTCAAAAATTACAAATTTTACAGAAACTATAGAAACTAGAGTGTTATAGGTAGTCTAAGAGCTGGTGACACTTTTTAGTGATGATTTAGTTAAGGCCTATTTTTTGAGAGAACGTTGCGGGAGGCATGTATAAGTGTCAACTGTAAGGATTATCCTTGATAGCGGTATTGGAGGAAAGCAGAACACTCCCCATTTGAACTGTCAGTATATGTCAAATTCGAGGTTAGCAGGTTAGGTTTTGCGTCAGTTTGTGTCAAAACAGACAGACAGACACACACACAGACCAATGAACAAAAACATGTATTTTGGGTTCAGGGGATGAATTTTTGGGGTGAATGCAATAACTTCCTTTATTGTAAAAGGAAGTAAAAAAGTATGCAAAGAAAGTTTTGGTCCAGATAGCCCCACTGGTAGAGTTAACTGGACGTAATGGTTGGGTTAACTGAACCATTTTACAAAATGTACTACAAATTTCTCAAATATCCTGGGGACCAAATTTGAACTTTCTTTCGACATTGCCCAAGTTCTTATAAAATGCTTCAACATTAGTCTTGTTGAAACTCGTGGCTCGATTTAATGATGTCTGCTCTGGGTACGTAAAGATTCGTTTTCTGAACTGGATCAGATAGTCCTCCCCTGCCATTTTATTGTGTTCCCAATTGGGCCTGATCACCTTATTATTTGCAACTGCAAACTCATATGGCAGACGTCTTGTTGACATTTTGCTTAAACCATAATGGATATTGAATGACGTTTTTATATATTTCACAAGCAATAGCTCTTCTTCGATGGTAAAAACTTGCAAATGTTTATTTTGAGGACGAAAGTTCACTTTGTTTGGGTCATCTGCTGCTCTAACTTTATCCACATATCGTTTTAATGTACTTCGTGGTATCCCAGTACTTGTTGATGCCTGTTTATCCGTGAAATCACCATGAACAATTAATTTTACTGCATTTTGTAATTCCTCTTTTGAATAGAAACGACTCTAAGTAGTGTGTTTGCGATTTCTCAGCATTTTCTACAAAGAAAAATTAAAATTGGATTAACTGGACTGGTTCACTTAACCCCAACCATTAAAGGTTCAGTTAACCCCAAAACACATTGCAGTTCTATATGCATGTTCCACGGGAACCCCCTACATTCTTGCACTTTTGCTTTATACTAGCTTTTTAGCAATGAAATACTAATATCAACAGATGGAAACTTAAACTTACACTTCCACAAATTACTCTTACAATAAAAAAAAATATGTAGCAAAAAATAATTACTCTTATCTGTCAAATTTCGTTTTTATTTTGTGGAACTAGCACGACCTTTGCTATGTCAACCATACTAACATCCAGAGTAGTGCCAATCATACTCCAAATGAAATATTAGTGGGAAATTCAAACAAGCAAAATTCGTTTAAATCCAATGGTCCAGTCAACCGCAAGGTTCATTTAACCCCGAACTCCCCTACTATCCCAGATTCCAATTATTTTGTTATGTAATTCTCCTGGATGACTGTGCAGTTCTCATTTTATTTTTCTCCATAGATTTTCGATTGGAGAAAGGTCTGGGATATTATTAATAACCCAATCAATAATGAGAATATTGTTTTCGGAAGATACCTAATGTTTTCACCACTTGGGCAGCATGGCAACCAGCGCCATCCTGCTGGAAGATGTAAATGCCTATCATCCGTTTGCAGGTTTGGAATTGAGGGTTAAGTTGATGTTCCGGTACTTATACGTACTTCTAGATGTTCATATCTTTGACAAATATTAAATTCCCAATCCCATGACCAAACATGCATTTCCACACCAATTTGAGGCCAGAAATTTCACTTTTTGTACTAGACACTCTGGATGATAGGTCTCCTTGCATCTTCTCAAAACTCTTTTTCTCCAACAGCAACTTTTAAATCAAACTTATGCTTCATATGACAGAATTTTTGGTTTCTTGGCCTGCAAGAATGTCCTAATGCTTCACGCCACAATACGGCCAACTCAGATGCAGAAGCTCTCATATTTTTGATACCCTTCACTTTAGATACAGTGGCGTAGGGGGCAAAAAGGGGTGTCAATCGACAGCATTTGCGGAGCTGAGTCGAATGACACCAATTTCAACTTTAGGAAACGTCTGGGGGCAAAGTTACGCCACTTTCAATTTTTCATGTTAAGTTTATGGGAAAAGGAATTTACAAGGAAATATGCAGAAAACACCCCTCATTCATGCTCATGTGCAGTAAGTCTATACCGCGACGAAACTCCCGGCCATGCGCAGTAAGTTTATACCGCGACGAAATTGGGGGCCATTGTATAAAAGCAAAGTGATCACCAAGCAAACACACAGTTGTTGGTTAGTTTTCATTGAAAGCGTTTGACAATTTTCTTTTGTTTCCTATATGAGTAATTTTGTGCGTGTCTGGAATACCAGAAGATTGCCCATGACGGCAGACGGTGCTAGTTGGGCTGTCAGCCAAGGATTGCTGCCATCTGTGCCCCTAGATTGCCCTGTCCACCACCAGGCAACAAAGCTGTACACGACTGGAGTACATGGTGGTGGTCGTTTCCAGTGTACAAAGTCAGGCTAGGTTAGGTTAGGTTAGGTTTGGTTAGGTGCAAATTCGGTGCTTAAAATCCATCTCTCATAGACTTAACATGAAAAATTTAAAGTGGCGTAACTTTGCCCCCGGGCATTTCCTAAAGTTGAAACCGGTATAATTCGACTCAGCTCGGCAAATGCTATCGATTGACACCCCTTTTTGCCCCCTACGCCACTTTATCTAAAGTGAAGGGCCGCCCATATTTTTTCTTCACAATGGCATTTCATTTTTAGCCCCTTGAAATTCTGCACCAGAAGCCCGGGCTGCTGTAATAATACGCCACTGAAAATTGATACAACTCAATAGATAGAAATATTTTTGAAATTCAATATGTATATTACCCATTTACTTGACATCCGCACTGTCAAACTGACAGTATGTTGGCACCACTGCTATTTTTCACTAAGTGATTTTGAGCTTTACGTATTGGTGCCCCTAGCAAATCTAGAACTGTCAAGAGGCGTCAAATATTTCAAATTGAAATTGAAATAATTCATTGCCAATTTATTAATTAATCATAAACTATTTTAATAATGGAAGAAGCGGATTGATTGCAGGAGAGCAGCCAGAAATTTTCAAACGATAACTGTCATACATATAGAATAATCGGGATAACCCAACTTTTTTTGTTGACATTTTAATAACTAAATTAATGTACAGTCTAATAAAAAACATTAATATGGAAGTATAGTCAAGAAATTTTTTTAAAATTTGGCACTGACAGTGCGGATGTCAAGTAAATGGATAATAGGTACTAGTTCATTGAATTTACAGCATGTAGGGAGTCTAATCTTCTAAATTGTGATTCTATCATCATAGGGTGACCACTTTTCAATTTGTACAAATCCTGAGATCCTTCGTAAGTAAAAATATCAGAAACCGTACAAAATAGAAGATTAGTTGAAGTTAACTAAAAAAACATTTTACAGGTATTCAACTGGAAAAAATTGTTAGTTTTTCAAAAAATCGAAAAAACTGAAAAATCACAAGAGTATAAACACAAAGTATGGTGTTATGCGATTTTCTTCAAAAGCTTGCTGTCACATCTAGATAGTACACAAAACTTATACAGATTGCAGAAGGCAACTAGGACCATAGCAAAAACAAGGGGACCTTACATGTGGCCGTAATTGTGTTTAACAAACGAACAATCAATGTACGATAGCGGTAGGTCGTTAGGATCATTATAAATGCAAGATTTTTAAATTATTTAAATACAATTACGGCCACATGTAAGGTCTCCTTGCTTTTGCTATGGTCCTAGTTGCGTGTCGCAATCTGTATATGAAGTTTCAACGTCATACCTCTTTTGGTTTTTGAGATATTCTGTTCACACACACACAGAGTGACAGACAGACCAATGAACAAAGACATGTTTTTTGGTTCAGGGGACTCTAAAACGTGAAGGTTTGTTGAAAACTCAATTTATTATTTTTAGGGTGAATTCAATACTTCCTTTATTGTAAAAGGAAGTAAAAATGGGTTTCTTCAATCAGAAATACAGAATGTTTATAGAAAACTAAAATCAAGCAAATAATTACCATGTTTTTATTCATTTCTATTAATGCTTAGCAAATATAATGCAAGGTATAACTAAAATACTTGTACATATCGTATGGCATACTAAACACGGATTGTTTCTGCTTGATCTGCATGTATTCAAAATAAAACATCAACACAGACGGTCACCCTTCACTATAGTTGCACTGACTCAAACTACTAGCTGCTGCAAGCTATTGTCTATGGTTTTAAACGCTTGCGAAATCGCAGACAGACCTTTAACAAAATAGAAAGGGATATATTATACCTTTGAATACAATAATAAGAGAGCGTGTGGCCGGCTGGTAAAGTGCTTGCACAGCAGTCGGCAGGTAATGGGTTCGAGCCCTACATCTGGACATTGGTAATATTGAACACTCGAACGCTCTCTGGCCATCATACGAACACCTTCCGTGGTCGCAACCCCTGCGAGGGCATTCTTCCTTAATTCAAAGGGTTAGGCTAGCCACCTACCCCGGCCGCGGCTTAAGATGGCTTATGAAACCACACTCATTGTGTGGAAGTAACAGGCTTTCAGCCTATATTAAGAGGAAGGAGAAGAAGATTACAATAAAAATTAAAGATTATACGCTTCCGCCGGGCTCGAGATTTGCTGCGATTTTATTTTTATTAATATAACCGACTTACAGTGAAGTTGGACATTACAAAATTAGCATAACCCGGAGAAATTATAACAAAACTCGGAGCCCGGAGATCTGGTGTTGAAACCCCGAGACTCCGGGTGAAACGCTGAGAGGTGGTCACCCTAATCATACAACATGTTTCAGTCTCA